>JAOTRH010437530.1:0-33880 GCA_034768845.1 Heliamphora exappendiculata | reverse complement strand
TTGTTTAAAAAAAAGTAGAAATTAGTTTTATAGAGAAAAGAAATGTTCCAAATCACACTTTCTATTTAGTTTATTTTTTGTCCAACTTTGAAAATAGAACCAAAAAAGAATTCCTGTTTAATTTTTGTTTACAAACCCTATTTGATTTTCTGTTTAGTTTTGTTTTTGTCAAATACAGAAAAAAAAATAGAATCAAAATAGATTTCTAATTAATATATATATATATATATATATATATATATATGTGTGTGTGTGTGTGTGTGTGTGTTTCTGTTTAATTTTATCCCAGAAAAAAATATTCAACACAATTTTTTCAAATTTTCAACAAAATAAAATCAAAATATTATATTATTTTTTAATATTTTAAAATAATTGGGCTCGAGTATGTTGGGCAGCTAGTATAGATTGGGAGTGTTTGGCTAAGCTTTTAAGGATAGTTTTTAATTTTTTACAATTAATTTTAATAAGGGTAATTTAGTCTTAAGTCATATTTTATGTTTCATTTTATTATTAAGTCTTAAAATATGACCAACTTTGAAATAAGCCCTATTTCAAATTTTGTTTTCAAAAACACCCTTATTCACATTATGTGTTCGCGCCATCTATATCATTTTAGAAAATGATACAAACATATATATGTTTTTGAACTATTTACTTGTGTATCATTTCAAAAGATATAATTTAAAATTAGATTAATTTTGTGATTAGGATATAAGCAATGATGGTTAAACCTTAAAATCCTTAAAAATCAACGCAAACAGTTTTATAAAATTGTTTTAGAAAACCTAAAAAAACCAGTGCAAATTGTTTTAAGGAAATTTAGTTGTGTATTATTTTAAAAAATTTTAAAAATTATTTTAACGTGTATCAATTTTACGAACTCTTTCATGTGTATCAATTTAAAAAATAATACAGTAATATATTTTATTTCCAACCATGTTATAATTTTCATTTGTATCATTTCGTATTGTTATGTTAAGAAAATAATGTTCAGTTCTTGAACATATGGTATCATTGTATCATTTTCTGTAATCTGTAATTGTAGCTACTGTATTATTTTCTGTAAATTACTCAATCACCGCTTGAAAATGGCATTATCATAGATTACAACAAAAAGTTTTTCATTGAAGAAAATAAACAACCAGATAATAGAATCGAAAATAAAAACCAAAAAGAAAAACTCAATAATGGATTAAAGTGCAAAATTTTTTGTAAACTGTAGTTGCAGTTACTGTATTATTTTTTACAAATTACTCAATCACGGCTTGAAAATGATATTATCATAGATTGCGATGAAAAAAGCTTTCATTGAAAAAAATGAACAACCAGATATTAGAATCGAAAAAAAAAACTCAATAACGGATTAAAGTGCAAAATGATGGATGAAAATGCAAAACAAACATGAAAATGGCGTTATAACTTACCGGACAAACAAATTTATAAAATATTTCAAATATGCACTACGATTTCCGGTGACAATGTAGTATACGTCGGTCACATATGAAATAAATAATTGAACCCAAACCCACGACGTGAATCACAATTGGCCGGGAATGCTTCCGTCAAAAATAGAAATGTGAAACAGAAAAAAATATTTTTTGCAAATTGTAATCTTCCGTCAAAAAGGACTTTATAAAATATTATACTTTTGATAAAAACTAATTCCCGATCATCTCTTTAAAAAAGAACTTATCTCCAATTTACACTTTTAATAATAAATTATAAAACAACTACAACTTACCTTATAAGTTATAACTATTTTTTTATCTCAACCATAAGTAACATATTTACCAAAGAGCTGCCCCTCTTTGCTGTAACAGCACTGAGCAGTTGAACTAAAGACATAGGAACAAATTTTGTAGTTCTCGAAGTTAAAAGTATGATAAATAAGAATTATTTTTTAAACCCCTCACTTCAGTGCTATTATAATAGAAAAATTCAACTCTTTAACAAATACTTACAAATACAAATTACAATTTATAAATTATTTTGAGTTGGTTTGGAAACTGGTTTTAAACTGGACATTTTGTTTTAAAACAATTTTAAGTCATAAAGGAAAAAAATTCATTTGATTGGGATAATGGTGATTTTTAGGTTAAAAATTTAAAGTGATTTTAAATTAAAAGATAAAAAAATTTGTTTAAAATTATTATATTTTTTTAAAATTTATTTGTAGATAATTTTATATTCAATATGGATCTTATTTGATAGATTTTGACAAATAAATTTTAAAAATATAATTTTTATAAAAAATAAACGTGTATGATAAAATTTATGATATTTTTAAAATATATATATAAAAATCTATGTAAAAAGTACCAAAAAAACTAATAACATTTGAATTGAAAAATAAAATTTTTTAAATTTTTTGAACTTTTAAATAAAAAAACAAAAAAATAATTTTAACCCGGTTGACAAACGAGGGCTTAGTTTTAGTGTCTATTTGGGATAATTTTTACGTTTGACTTTTAAGAGATTTAATTTTTTTTAAAAAATAAAATTATAAAAATAATAAATAAAAGTGTTTGGAATAATTTTAAAAAATAGATGTTAAAAAAAAGATAAAATTTTTTTTGACTTTTTTTAAGTTAGTTTAAAAACTTTGCATACTTATTATCTCAAACGAAACAATTTAAAAATTAATTTTTTTAAAAAAAGTTAACTTTTATAGTAATCCCAAACGGTGCCTTAATAACGTAAAACACCCGCGTACACTTTTTCTTTGGAAGCTTCTTTTCTCTTTCCATCTCCTCTCTCTCTCTCCTCTC
Source organism: Heliamphora exappendiculata (assembly GCA_034768845.1). Classification (NCBI taxonomy): domain Eukaryota; kingdom Viridiplantae; phylum Streptophyta; class Magnoliopsida; order Ericales; family Sarraceniaceae; genus Heliamphora; species Heliamphora exappendiculata. Next base: position 31,112 of record JAOTRH010437530.1, on the reverse strand, counting down.
TGTAGGGCCATGTGTTTCGGTGATTTGTCTAATCTACGCATCTGTCAATTCTCTTTCGCTTTCGCATCGATTCTCTTTTGGGAGACTCAATTCTTATAAAAGTGCAAAAAATTGTAAGAATTCACGTCGCTTTCCCGTTGAAAATCTTGCGAACTCTTCCTCTCGTGGCTCAAATCACGTGGAACTCCTTTTCCACTCCCATTCCTTTGATTTGTTGGGGTTTCGCGTTCTCTTCTTGAATGTGTTTTTCTGTGATCGTTGGTTTTGTTTGAAGCTGATAGACCTCTTAGATCTCTGTTTTTTTAGGGTTTTTTTTTCCTGGAGCTGTGCTACGCATTGGTTGTGAGCATCGTTTTGTGGATTGATTTAGGACGCGCTTTCTTGGCTTCTTGCTAAGAATCGGAATTTCAAGCACTCTCTCTCTCTCCTTTCTAGGGTTTCTGTGCTATCTGTTTACAGGTTTTCTGAGCTTTCGTTGGTGTGGTGCTGATATTCATTTGGTGAATTGAGAAGTAATATCAATCAATTCTCGAGGTTTTACTCCCCAAACTCTAGCATTTAATGAGAATTTATCTCGTAGGGTTTTGTTTTGATCGTAAAGGCATAATCAATTCCGTGTTTCGGCGTCAGTGTAGTTTCTTCTTGAGCTTTTAGGGTTTGGAGATTCTTGTGAATGGAAAAGGATAAGTCCTTGAACCATGGTGGAAGTTTACTTCCTCCATCAGGACGGCATTCGGTTTTCTTGCCTCCCGGGAATAGTTTTCTGCCTCCACTAGGATCTGGGGGAAGTTCAGAATCGGGCCATTTCGGTCATGGGATGTCGTTGAATTCTGGCAGTTTTAGCCATGATATTAGCCGAATGCTGGATAACCCGCCGAAGAATCTTGGTCACCGCCGTGCCCATTCTGAAATTATTACTCTTCCTGATGACATTAGCTTTGATAGTGATCTTGGTGTTGCGGGAGGCTTCGATGGACCTTCAATGTCAGACGATACCGAAGACGATTTGCTTTCGATGTACCTTGACATGGATAAATTTAATTCATCCTCGGCTACATCTGGCTTCCAAGTTGGGGAGCCATCTTCTGCTATAGCCTCAGCATCTGCAGCAACTCCTCCAGCTGAGAATGTGACCCCTGGCTCTAGCGAGAGGCCCAGAGTTAGACATCAGCATAGCCTGTCATTGGATGGGTCGACAACAATTAAGCCGGAAATGCTCATCTTGGGGGGTTCAGAAGAGACATCATGGGAAGCCGATTCTAAGAAAGCCATGTCTGCTACTAAGCTTGCTGAGCTTGCTCTTATTGATCCAAAGCGCGCCAAGAGGTAGGATTTTTTTACTTCTTGTTTGGTTGGTTCCTGCTCATGTCATCTATATTTGGTTTTTTAACTCCGAGTAAGCTGAGCAAAACAATGTACTTACATGAATTTAGCCAAGTTTGGATGATTACAGGAAGAACATGGCTCAAATCAGTTGTTCTCTATTTTGGTTGATTATTGGTTTCCTGCTAGTATATATTCCTGGTCATCAGTTTTTTTTGTTCATTTCTTTGTCCTCTACACTTTTACTATTTCATCCTTGGTGTTACTTTTATATTTATATGCCCAAGTGTGTATAATGGAATTGAAGCAGTAGACATTATAGTGCTTCAAGGTATTGATATCAATTGATTCTTGAATCCAGAATGGGATAATCTTCAATAATTTAAAATTTTCTTTTTGTTGTGGTGTGCTTGTTAAGTTACAAAATTCTATTGTTGTAGCAAATCATGTAGTTGGAATGGTGTGAGATGTCACTAATTATTATAACAGAGTTTTGTAATTATACATTATACTTGTCCTGCAAATAGATCTTTTTCTTAATAAGTAAGAAAAATTTCATAAAAAGGGCATTAAGAGAATGCTGCCCCATATACAAGGGAAGAAAAACCCCTTACAGAGTGAGAGAATGACAAAAACTCCCTAAAAATAGGAGGATAGCAGAAAAAATCTCCACAAGAAGACTTAAAATGCAATAAAGAGTTTATGAAATTCATCGTATCATGCACATAGAGTGCTTCTTGCTTGGATAATCAACCTATACAACAACAACTCTACGTCTCAAAAGATTTTCCGTTTTGCTCCAACCAGATCAATTGAATTAAACATAAAGGAATCAAAAGTCGCACCCTTCTCCTACAACTCAAACACTCTACTCCCCCTCCAACCCGACAAGACATTGGAAACTTCCTTCTTAAAAACCCAATCAATGCCAAAGAGCATCAAACCAAATCTCCCAGCTCCCTAGCGAAATCACAATGAATAAAAAGGTGAAGATTGACTCCTCTTCTTACACATACAACACCGATTAGTTAACACTAGCCCCTTTTGCATTAAATCTTCAATAGTAAGAATATTTTCATCCGCAACCAACCAATCGAAGAAAGCCACATTTGAGGGCACCTTCCAAACACTCCATAGAAATGACGTTCTCCTACTACCCAACGTGTACTTGTAGGAAAACTCAATAGTAGATCTCCCACTAGGATCCCCTCTCCATTTAGCTAGTCCATTTCTCCACCTGAACTTCTATGCTCATATAGAACACCTAGCAGGCTTAGCAGCTGATTCAACTCCCAATTTGGCACTTCTCTTCTAAGCCAATTGTTTCATAAGCTATGATCAACCTCTCCTCGAGCATTATCTGCAATGGAAGCATTTTTCTCTTAAATCAAAACAAAAATATTAGGGAATACTTTGCATAGAGCCGTATCCTCTCCTCACATATCAAAGCTGAAACCAACCTTGTGAGACCCTGACCCGTTTTTCTTTTTGGTGTTTTTGACGCGTAGTTTACTATTTTAATTATTGCATATTTATATACATTTTATGGATGTTCAGGTTTGGAAATACATGTGGGGTTTGATCCCGGGACTGTTGGGCGTTGTGCGAAGTTAAAAAAAAAAGAGATATTTTCATGAGCCCTATAAATATCTAGTCTTAAAATATTTTCAAAAGATATTTTCTCTCTCAAACTCTTAAAGCCTTAGAATCCTTTGCCTTCTCTCTAGTTTTCGAGAGGCTCGGGACTTGGTTTTTGGCGATCGAGTAGCGGATCCTTGCTATCTACACCGAGGGCTACGCATACATTCGGACAGAATCTCGTTTCGACGAGGTTCGTTTTTCGAGGTATCGAAGTTTTGACTCAACGAGGTAGGATCCTAGATTCTCATGTCTTAAAGGGGTGCTACGTAAAATCATATGTATTTTTACCGTTTAAAAATGCATGAAAAGTTGATTATGTTTCGAAAAGTTGAGTTTTGGTTCAAAATCGTTTTCGGTTGCTTTCGGTTGGATGAAATGGGTTTTTAGGGCTTTTCTTTCGGTGTTTCTTCGTTATTTTGGGTTTGTGTATGTCCGATGGTATCAAAAGGGAGTTTGGTTGCTTCGATTTTGGGGTTGAGGAGCTGTTCCCGTAGCCAAGGTTTGTTCTCGCCGTGGTCCAGTCAACTGGACTGGGTGTTCCAGTCGACTGGGTTGACAGCGTGGTGATTCAGTCGACTAAATTTGGGGGTTAAGTCAACTGGGTTGGGTCTGTGTGGAGTTTTTGGTTTTCAGTAGCTTTTCAGTCGACTGGATGGGGGTGCCCAGTCGACTGATGTCCTGTTGGGGCTGTTTTGTTGTTTTGAAAGGTCGTGTTGTGGCCTTGGGGGTTTGTGATTGTTTGTTGTCGACTTCGGGGATGACGTGGGTTTTGTTAAACATGGTGTATACATCGTTATTTGTGTGACGTGTTTAGATCCGTGGTTCTTTTTTTAGAAGGCGTGTTTTGGAAAATGTGGTGTTTTGTAAAAATGTTTTGGAAAAATTGTGTTTTTGGAGCTAGCCTTTGGGGGGTTGGGTTTTGTCTTGTAAATTGTTGGTCGTCTGGGTTAGTAGATGACGAGTTATGTGGCGTGTGATTTCGTTATGTGGAACGTAGTATTTGTACGTGGTTTTGTGCATTTAAAACTTTAGTTTTTTTCATGCATGTTGAGGGACGGATATGTGGTCCTTGTGTATATAAAACCCTAGTTTTATTTATGCGTATGTGTGCGGTTAACAATGGGCAGACATGTGGTTCGATAAACATTAACTTTGGCTAACGATGGACGGAAATGTAGTCCGATACATGTTAACTTTGGTTAACAATGCATAAACAATGGACGGAAATGTGGTCTGACATATGTTAACTCTAGTTAACAATGCATGTGTGTGTGGGAATCTGAAGGACGAAAATGTGGTCCTAAAGTTGTATGTGTTGCGTTGTGTAGGTTGCATGTGTTGCGTTGTGTGGGTTGCAGGAGTTGTGGGTGAGGCGTGAGAATCATCGTGGATTTGATAGAACTGTTTCTGGGGATCATGAGAGTCGATACATATATATCTGTGTTGCATGTGGGGCTCGTAAGAGTCGATGATTGCGTGTAAAGCATTGTAATATATATATATATATATATATATATATATATAAAGCTGTTTTTGAGGCTCGTGTGAGTCGAAATGTTCATATCTTTTCGCAACAGAATGTTTAGTTTTTATTACATGTTTGCTTAGTTTCTGTTGAGTTTTGGCTCACGGTGTGAGATTTGAAAATATTTTTGAGGTGCTTATGATCACGCAGGTTGATTGAGTGGAGCCGGAAGGGCGAAAGATCTGTAGTCTTCTTTATTGTTTTGTTTGGGACCATGTAATGTTGTACATGTTTTTGGTTTTAAAACCTCGTGTTGTAAGCCTGTTGGCAATTATATTTAATGCATGTATGTTCTTTGTCTTGAGAGTGAAATATCGGGTTATGTGTTGTTTATGGGTGTTTGGATGGCCCGGAGTGGCGTTACAAACCCGATTCCCGGTTCCAACTTCAAAAATTGTTCTTGGAGGACTTCTCTCAAACTTTGTTGATGCCCTTTCAAAAGCATCTACAGTAAAGGTAGTCACTTGGGGGCACTCCAATCTCCTCACAAAGAACCTAACTTAGACTGGATGACCTCCAAGCTATCCCTCTCATTAGCAAATCTCCTCGACCACTTTCTTAGAAGGGATTTATTGAAATTCACCAACTTCCTAATGCTAAGACCCCTTTCCTCCAAAGGAGAACAAATTAAACTCCATTCTACCAAATAGTACTTGAAGCCGTCCCCAATCTCACCTCATAGAAAGTCTCGGCAATTTATATAATCTCCTAGTCACAGACCCCAAGACAGTATGAACGGATAAGAAATAAGTTAGGAGGCTAGATAGAGTACTCTTAAAGAGGGTAGGAAAAGTACCGCCTCTACGTCACCAATAGGCTTTGAAACCTCTCCAGCATCCCTTCTCAAATAGCCTTAGCTTGGAACCAAATAGGTGACTAGAAGTGCTCCAATCTTACAACCTAGAATAGTACAAGTACCCGACATCCAGGATGTCACGGATCCGAATAATCTCTTGGCCAAATTCACCCGACCTGACAAAGCTTCAAAGCAGTAGACCCTCCTGAGCTACTCTCTGAATCAATCGGTTGAATGCTTTCATCACAATAATAAAGTGCAATGGAAAAAGGGTATCCCCTTGTCTCAATACTCTCGACGTCTAGAAGAAACTAGCCGGCGATCCATTAACAAGCACCAAAAGGGACACGGTTGCAATACAAAACTGAATCCACAACCTCCACCTCTCAACAAAACACATTCTTTGTAAAATATGAAGAAGGAAGTCATAGTTCACATGATCATATGCCTTCTTAATATCTACTAACACATGACCCTGGGGACCCCACTCCTTAGGTAGGAACCCCTAGTATGCAAATAAAGTTGTGGTGAGAATTTTATTAGTCTGCCATTTCTACTACCCTAATTTGATAATTTTGATGGGATCAATACCCGTCAATGTCCTTGGCTTATTTGAAAGAAGTATTGATGTAACATAATAATCAAGTGTTAATCTAACATTTGTTTTTGAAAAAAAAAAAAAAACATTGGTTGGTACAATTTGCCATCCTTGCCTTCTTCTCATTACAGCCAGTAGCTGCCATTTTTGGTTGGAATGTTTGTTTCCTCTATACTTGCAGAAGATTTTATCAGTATTCTTATTGTTAAAAAGTATATTCGTGTAATATTCATAAGGGCTACAACACAAAGTTTAGAGTATCATTTTTATTCTATTCTGCATGTATACCTACCATTTGTACCATTGCAGCATTGCCTTGTTATGCAAGAAGAGTTCTACAGATTCCACCCAATACGTATCACCAGGAAAATAACAGTTTAACTGCATTTTCTACACCAAATTTATGATATGCTTTCTTCCTTTTTCAATTTATTTAAACTTTATTTTGAAAAAAAAAAAAACTTTTAGCTGTTGTCCTAACTTAATTAAGAATCAAAACATTTCTGAGTTGGATTAGTTAATCCTTCATGTGAAGTATGCCACCCTTACATCCTTTAGGCTCTGTTTGGGACAGCTTTTACTGTGGCTTTTTTTTTGGTAGCTTTTTTTTTTCATCTCTTTTGAACTTTTTTATTATGTTGATAAAGATTTGTTATTCTTTTGTTTCGTAATGATAAAACGAATCTAAAAGCATATTCTTTTTTGCTAGTCATGGTTTTAAATATCACTGATACCGTTACGTATCGGCCGTTACGTATCGGTATTTTAGGTATCCAATTTGGATACACACTTTGGTATCGAAATTGTAGAAAATCCCTGGAGTATCGACCGATATGGCCGATACGTATCGCGTATTAGTGCCGTATCGGACGATGCTCCCGATATGTGACCAATACGAACTGATATGAGACCCGAGACAACCCAACTATTTGGCTTTGCTTTCCATTCTAAAACTCTCTCTTCGTCTTCAAAGTTAAGTGTCAAAATGTTAATTTAAAAAAATCATAAATATTTTATTTTTAGTAAATAAGCTTAAGATATGCTTATTGTTGAGTTAATGTCATTTGTTAGCGTTTGAGAAAAAATCACAAGCGCGGTTACCGATTCTTGTTACAAACTGACCGATTCTCCCGATGCCTGTTACATGCGACCGCAACCATTACTCCGGTCGATACCGCGATTTAAAACCCTGGCTAGAGTTGAAAAAAGTCCTCTAAAGTTTTAAAAAGCCTTAAAGTGGCTTTTTAAAGGATATTTTGGGTCTTATATTAGATTTTTTAATTTTTGGTCAATTGTTTTTACTTTTCTGGTTTCTCGTAACGAGATGAATCTAAAAAGTGTCTTCACTTGAACTAACGTAAAAAAATTCCACTAAAGACGAAAAAAAAACATATAAAAAAGCTATCCCAAACAGATAATAGTTACAGTTAAAATGCATTCTAGTTTATTCACACTTACCGTCCTTAGTGCATATATAAGATTCCTTGCGGAACCCTTCTCTCACTCCTTTTTTTTCTTAGAAATCATTTCTTCATTAAAAAAATTCAAAGAATCCAAGTGCTAAGATTAAATACTTACTTCAGAAGCCAAACCCAAAACAAACTTGAACTCTAAAAGAGTTGGTAGGAATATCCGGGGAGAGAAATAATTTTGTGATAGAATTTCTATAGAACTTTTTTTCTCCTGATTTTTTGTGGATTTCTATTTTTAATTAGAGAGGGAGAGACAAGAAGAGGTGAATATGATGCCCTTAAATGAATAAATAAATAAATAAAGAGTAGAGGAAATAGGTTTAGGGTTGCACAGTAAAATCATCCACTTTAAGTTGTATTTATACTAGAAGCTGAATCATCCATATTAGAAACATACCTCTCTCGACAATATATGAAATAAAATATACACTAACTCTAATATTTTAATTAAGAGTTATTTCTAGATACGATTTGAACTCAACTTAGCAATTTGTATCAAATAACAATTTTCTGGAATTGGATGAAATCCTTAGTTTTTTGAGTAACGTTGTTAACATCTTTTGTTAACTTCAATTGCTTCTGTATGGAATACTAAATTGCAAGTTACTGCATATTTTGTTGCTTCCCAAGAAGATTGTAGCAACTCGCAGCAAGTCTTACTTTGAATAGTTAAAGAAGGGTAGCTAAGGAGGAAAGCGGTAGAGAAGATTTACATATTTTCACTTTTACCTTAAAAGCGATTATTTTGGTTGATGATAACTGCTTTTGAGTAAGTTTGAAAATCATATGGTGTAACTATAAGGTCTTGTGAGAGGATGCAAACTACAATTATCTAGACTAGTTACTTCAACTTGTATGCGATCAAATTGTTAATGGTTTCCTTTCAAAACAGTGATATAATCTACCACGAAGCTTCATGTTCACTACACTAAAGAAAGAAGATAAACTTTACTGTTTAAATCTTATTGAGCCGTATTATATCAGTCAGTACAGCACGTGGACCTGCTTCAAATGGATCTTCTCAGATTAATTTATTTCATGTATAATTTCCCATGTGCATGACTGTTTAGTATTGCTACTGAATCTGTGTAAAATTGTTTAGTGGTCAGCTGATTTTGGGACCTCGTGTTGTAGCCACTAGCACTATAAATGGTGTCCTATGCAGGAATCCCCTTTGCTCATAATGATTGTATAATAGTGATGGTAATAGGGTTGTACCAAGTGGCCCCAAAGCCAGCCATACAATTTGGTTATTGGAGGGGTTTTATGGAATTTCTTATCTAGTTTGGTCATATGCAATTAGCGATTGCATAAATATTCCAATCAAGTGCTTTGTAGTTTATCCCGTCAATAACACATTATAAATTATACATGCACATGTATATTATATTTCTAATAAAAACCAGGACTACAGTAACTAGGCAAATTCATTTGGGATGGATAGCTGATAACCATATTCTCAGTTAACTTACTAATTTTATTATAATTGTGTACTACACTTTTTAAGAGATCAGCTCATAGTTCCCACATCCATTTTGTTTTAAGCTGCTAACATGATTGTGATGTGCTGCTACTGATGGGGAAGTATGCTGAGATATTTTAATTGCTCTTTGATTAGGGAAATCTTTTAAATGCTTGCCAACCCAAAAAGGATTCGTACATGCACGAAACCAGCCTGGCTTATAGAAAATGTAGTGCTTAAATAGTAGGGGTTCTCCATGGGTCGGTTTGAGTTTTGTTCACCCTTGGCCCGCTATCAAATGGAATGCATCAAGTTAACACATTGTTCAAGACAACAGATTTATAATTTAAAGTTGACCAAAGCACACCATTTGGTTTGGTAGTCGGTTTGGCTGGGACCGCTGGGTGCAGTTCCTGCCAATAGTACCTATCCAAACACAAACCTTCTTTCCAAACACAACTCACACATCTTGAGTGGGAGAAGAAGTGGAGAGAAAAGAATATGAGAGAGAGAGAGAGAGAGAGAGAGAGAGAGGAGACCCATCCTATGATCTTGATGGAAGATAGCGCCGGTCTTTCATTTCCACCATTTGGGGGGCGGGGGGTTCGCAAGGAGGGAGATCAGCGAGTGGGGTATGGGGGATTAGAGAGATTGGGGGCACTCAATAGGAGATTTGATAATGAGAGCGTAGTTGTCAAATCGTGAATCAAAAATCTAGTTTTGTGAGTCGTGAATTAAATCGAATTGAGAATCGTATGATTCGGCATAAACTATATGCACGAAATAAATAAATAAAGAGTATTTTTTACACAAATTATACAATAAGAACATTATTGCATAATGTAAGTGGAAAAATATTTTTACTTTGATCACAGTAGATTTTGACTCAAATCTGACCAACTATAAGATTCTTTTAAAATCATAATGGTATATTCTCTTTAAAATTCATAAAATGGACTAAGAAATCTCAAAGAAAGTGGGTAAGAACTTTTTAAATTAAACATAAAATACAGTAAAACATGTATTGTATGCTTATTGGTTATTAAAAAAAATCATAATAAACTTGTTGGATTGTCGAGTCAAACAAAACCAACCCATATCATATTCAACTATATTTGTTTCATTAAATTAGCAATAAATAATTTATTGAAAGCATTATTTCATCTTAGACATTACTAGAAGATGTATCTTAATATTTTTCACGTGAAAGATTAGTAAGAAAAAGGGTTAAACCAGCCGAATGTCAAATCCTCTAATCACTAAATGAAAAACAAATTATGCTTGTTATTTCTTATTTGTACAATAACCACACTAAGTTGTTTTATGGTATTTTCAAATAAAAGGATAAAAATGTAGTAAATAGGGTTTTAGAATTTGTTGCATCTTATATTTCTAAATGATAAATAGTGAATCGACTCGTGAATCGAATGGCGAATTGTAAGATTCATCATGATTTTATTATAAAATAGTTTCATTCTTAGATACGTATTAATTTATACATGGATTGTGAATCGAATCGTGAACTGAATCATGAATCATAAGATTCTGTAAAATATGCATGAGAATAGTTTGTGAAGGAGAGAGATGAGTGAGACCAGATTGTGTGAGACATAGATAGGAGAGAGATAGAGAGGTGAAGAGATAAGTGTAATCTCTAACAATCAATGACACAGCTGTGTGTAAGAGGGGAGTTTAAAAAGTTTAGAGTTAAGTCTTGTAAGATAAGGTGTAATCTCTAGTTCCCATTCACACAATGGCACGTGTACTTCCCTGTGTAGGATTCAGTCAGGATAGTTTTAACGGGTGGTTTCTTCTCATAATCGCACATCGATTGAGCAAGGCGGTTTTTTAACACCTCACACCGAATTTTGATTGCCCAATTGGATGAAATCATCCGTGAAATCTGTTTGAGTTGGATTAGGCGTTTTGATCGGTTCTCTTGGGTTTTCAAACAGCGGCAATGACCCTATTAAATAAACTAACGGTGGGATAGATTTATGTTAAAATCTTGCTCGACTCTCGATGTTTTGTATTGTCCCATGCCTCTGGTATGCTGACTCAAACCTTTTCATATGGGGGATATGAATTGGGTGGCTTCAGCTTCTTGCATTGAGATATGTTGCATATCGATTTTAGGGGTTTTGTTTGTAATGATAAAACCCAGGTTCTATGGAGTTGTGTTATTTGCTATATTAAGGTGATAGGGTTGGAAATGGAAAGACATGCTAGAATATTCGAAGAAAAGGTTGAAGATTTAGACATATTTCTTGAGATAAACATGATCATGCGCCACTGGTTTAGTATGTTATCAACAAAGGGAGGTGTGCATACAATATTTGTGAGCTCCTGCTGGGTCCTCATCTTTGACTTTCAAAAACCCTCCATACTTTTTTAGTGTTATTTTCCAGTGGAGAAATGTTTAATTAGTTAGAGAGTTGTTCTGGAAACTCATTAATTTGGGAACAATTACAAGCAATGGGGACAGAGCCATATGCTTACCACAATTTTTCCATGTTTATTTAGATTCAAGAACAGGACGTATTGTGGTGCCTTTGTTCAAGGCACTTTATGATGGTGAAATTACTTAAATTACTACTTTGATGCTTCTAAATTGGACCTAGAGTCTAGAAAACATGTGTGGAAATTATTTAATCTTTTTTAATCAGCACATTTTTTCAGGTTTTCTATCTGCATCAGTATTACCATCATTAACCTCATAATATTATGGCCTAGGAAGCACAAATACTTCAAATGGGGTGAAGTATGTGTATCCAACTCGCATCCCCACCATACCTGTATCCTAGTTTTTTAGATTTTGTCATATTGTTGTACCATTATTGTATTGTTCCATTGTCCCAGTATCTGTGCTTGCAAGATTATGGCATTAGTTGCCGTTTGCTAACCAAGGGAAGAGTGGACAAGAATCTCTTTTTTTAAAGTAGTATTTTTCATGTCAGTTCTGGAATTAAGACCTACAAGACCCTTGTTCATAGTCCTTTGCAAGATGGCCTGTCATAAATGTACCAACATTTGGTGCTTTTCTTGATATGCTGCTTTTACAGGGCCCAATAACCCCTCTAATAGGACAAATGCGGTGAAATTTTGTCTTCTTGCGTCAATCACTGATACTTTTGCGGTGACATCTTAAATATTTGTTGGATGATCAGAAAACTCCTTGTTTCCAAATTGGGCATGTTTGGTTTTCATCGTTAAACCTCATAGCACTCGCTTTGTACCTAGCGTCACATCATTCTTATTATGTCCTACTTAGATTTTTGTTGTTTCTTAATTGAGTCTATGCTTTATCATATTTCCTACGATAGTGGTTCAAGCAATTATAAGCCATTATATATTTGAATACTTTATTTAATGCCCCTTTAAATGTTACATTAAACATTGTGAAATCTTGTTTAATGCACCTATTGGGATTATTAGCCTTATTTTCAGTTAAAACCTTTTATCACTCAACATTTTCCGTACGCTGAGATATCACATCTTGTTGAGTTGGTTGTCATCCTTATATCAAGCCATTTTGCAGGAAAGCTTTTTGCAGACTTTCCAAACCTGAAAAGAGAGGGGATTTCTTTGCTTTACCATATGGAACCCTGATGTTTGTGCTTTTCATTAATAAGAATTCTATTATGAAAAAAAAACCCATGATGTTTGTGATTTAAGTATTGTGTTGACATACAGTTACCTGATGATCATGCACTATATGCTGAAAACAGCATTTTGGCAAAATGATGTGTGAATAATGTGTTAGTTATCTATTTTAACAATTAATGGATAGGGACTCTTTTGCAAACTCTAGTGCACTGATGTCATGTTTGTGGTTGGAGAAACATAGGCTATACTAATTTATTCGAGAAACAGCCAACTTCGTAGTCTGGGGAGGAAGTGCATTTTTAATTTCGTTTTTCAGCTTTAGCTTTCTTACCACATTTGTGCATAGTGGTCAACTTCTATCTGATTCCAATGCTTATATGTGTTTACTTTGCCACTATAGCGCCGTAATGCCATTCCCAGTACTCCTTTCATGGTTGGGTATTCCAGGCTACCCTGGCTGACAAAGAGAATGGGGCGTCAAGTTTGTAACTAGTTAGGAATTGGATAAGGTATTGATGGTATTGATTGGAGGATTGATTTCACTTATAAAAAAAATAATGATTGTTGGATTGATTAAAATTAGGTTTTCGTTCCACCTCAATGTTCTTAACAGCACATTATTTCTACCTTATGTATCATTAGTAAAAAAACATGTTTATTTACAAGTTCTCATTATACCCTTTTATTTGATACTTTATTCCTTTGCCATGTTGCTTTCTTATATAGTAATTTCAGTTCTTCCTGTGCACGGCTGTGTATTATAGGGCAGAACTACTTGTATGTTTCATGATTCCTATATATATATATATATGTATGTATGTATGTATGTATGTATGTAATTCTCAGTGTAACATATGACTCCAGTTATCCTTAGTGTTTTTTTTTTTTTTTTTGGTTTTTAAATGCTTCGCTACTGCATGGTTTTGTGACTAGTTTACATCATTCTCAAATTTATTCTTCTGTTGTGCCCATAATAGAATTTGGGCAAATCGGCAATCGGCTGCTAGGTCAAAGGAAAGGAAGATGAGGTACATTGCTGAGCTTGAAAGGAAAGTTCAAACCCTGCAAACTGAAGCAACCTCATTGTCTGCTCAATTTACCCTGTTACAGGTAGATTCTGTCATAATTATGTAATATGTCTACAGTTTGGTTGTTGTGACTTCATGACTTGTATGACTTGTTAATTCATTCTGTTGAGTAAATGAAAATATATATTTTGGTTTTTTATGTTGATTTATTTAAGAGAAAATCTCTATTAGGATACAACATTATTATTGCTGTGGTCATGACTATTTTCTTACTTTAAAAAAATTGATTATGGATGACTTTTTCTTGCGTTTTTCCATTGAACAGAGAGATACAAGTGGTCTGACTGCGGAAAACAGTGAATTAAAACTGCGTTTGCAAACAATGGAGCAACAGGTTCATTTGCAAGATGGTACAAGCCTTTCCTAAACTCATAATAGGAGTTGCTGTCCATCTTGTAACTGCTTTTCATTCATATAATTTCTTTTATCATCATTTCTGATTCCCATGAAGAAGCAATATCATAGCCCTTTTGGTCTGAGGTTATCGACCAAAAAGATTTTGTCTAAGCCACTTCATTTCTTTTAGTAACTTTGCCTTAAAGACATTACACAAGAGTATTATGATTATCGTTTAAGTTAAATCAGAAAGTAATAAAAGAATAGCAGAATTAGAAGGGATGATTATATTTAATGATCAGTTACTTGAAATGGAAATTTATTCACACAATACGCATTCTCCCTTTGGTGAAGCTTTGGAAAAGGTCCTACTGATATTGGTCCTTCGCACATGGTTCATTCAGACGTGCCTGGTGATGCGATATTAGATGGTCATTTGTGTGGGTTTTGTAGGATGCAGCTTGTTCTATTTCTGCATCTCTCAAACCAAGTTTCTTCACATTGGGATTAATCTCTGGGGGCTGAATTGTACTCGATTGATTGACCAGGAAACAATATTTTTATCATCCTTAGTAGGTAAAATCGAAGGTTGCTTTGTGAAAGCAAGTTACTGGCTTTTGCATGCTATTTAGCACATACGGGTTGAGTTCATTGCTTCGCTCACCTACAAATCGTGGTTCTCTTGTTACAATCTATGTTTTCCATGGACTCGGGTGCGGCTGTTGGATGCGGGTATGTGTCTTAAGTGTGGGATTCGTCAAATCCTCATGTCAAGGCCACTGGGACATGATGAAATATTCAATTCCTTAATATATATATATTTTCTTGGCTAGATCAATGTTTACAAGGTTCCATTGAATATTTCATACATAATATAAGAGTTTATGTATAGTTTTATTGTAAATTCGAATTATTAAATATTCTTTTTAGATAAATATTTAACTAAAAATGTCGGACACGTATCCTATACATTTGTCAAGTGTCAAAGTGTTCAACACGGGTATTTTATACATTTAGAAGAGTTCATGTAACATTGGTTAGAATCTTTTGGAACCTATATATTAATATTACTATATTTTGCTTGTTCTTTACATAGCACTAAATGATTCATTGAAAGAGGAGATTCAGCATTTGAAAGTACTGACTGGCCAAGCTATTCCAAATGGTGGACCATTGATGAACTTTCCTCCAGCCTTTGGAGCCAACCAGCAATTTTATCCCAGCAACTATTCTATGCACTCTCTCTTGACTGCTCAGCAGTTTAAGCAGCTCCAAATTCATCCTCAGAAGCAGCACCACCAGTTTCAGCAGCATCAACTTCACCAATTTCAGCAGCAACAACTACAACAATCTGGGGACTCGAAAATGCAAGGTTCGGTGCTTTCTCAAGGCCCGAAAGAGAGTGCTTCTTCAGATTTCAACCCTTCTGGCTCAAAGGATTAATTGCCTGGCCCGAAAGAGAGTGCTTCTTCAGATTTCAACCCTTCTGGCTCAAAGGATTAATTGCCTGGACGAGCCCGTCTTGGAGGGGTTAGTCATCCAAATCCTGGGTTCAATGATGTGTTGTCAGATAGGCCATCTTTTGTCTGTTTGGTTAGTGGGATTAGATGCATCTGTGTAACTATTTTGTAGGCAGTTTTTGTGTTGGACTTCCTGCTTCAGGAACAACCAATTTGTGGGCTTGTTTTGGGTTTTGTTCATGGTGGAATTGTGGGGGTGAATTCATTCATTTGTTTTAGTCATAGTTAAATAGCACTTGTTTTCCATTTTTTTCTTATGGCCATTGTCTCTTCTGGCAGCCTTAGTTAATATTTATTTACTAAATGCCTGCCTCTCCATACCTGTGTGTGTTTTGGTGGTCCCGTTGAATTGACAATTGGTGGTGTTTGGCATTGCTATTTAGGATTGCTTTTAGCTACTAGTTATTTTTGGAATCTAAAATACCCATGATTTCTGGCACAACGTAGGCCACATTTGGATAATTGCTTATTTCATTTGGTTTAATTTCTCGCTTTTGGTATTAAAAAAAATATTATTTAATTAAATTATTATACTTTTCGTCTTTTCTTATTGAGATAAGTCAAAAAAAAGTTTGTTCAAAATATAAAAAAAAGTTCAGAAAAGACCAAAATAAGTTAATAGGTCAAATTTTATATTGTTTATTTTTGTTTTTGGTGGTTTTTTTTTTTATTTTTTGATTAAATTTTTTTATTTTTTCGGTTCATTTTATTGAGACGATTTGAAAAAATAAAAATTTAGTTAAATAATGAAAAAAGTTCAGAAAAGTTAACTGATTATAGTATTTTTAATTAAAAAGTTAAATTTACTCTTAATAATAATAAGGCATGCCAATATTTGAAATACTAATTTTAACCCAAAAAAAAAATTTATAAAAAAAATTATTCCAAATACTCTTTCCTCATTGGTCAAGCTTGTGACACCATAACCATTTTACTATTTCTAGTTATTCTTCGACTTGTCTCGAAATGAATTCATCAAAACCCTTCTTATCAATGGTGCTATTTTTAGTTATTCTTCCACGTCTTCAAATGAATTCATCAAAAGCCCTTCTTATCAATGGTGTTATTTATTTGACGTTACTAAAGTTAATAACTTATAAATTATAATTTATAATAAAAATTTAAAATGTTTGATAATAATTATAAAAAATTTTAAAAAATAATTATAATTTATAATAAAAATTAAGTATTTAAAATAAATTATAATTTATAATTAAAATTAATAACAAAAATTTTTCCCAAACACTCCCAATATATCCTCTCTCAGTATCTTTAATTAATTTGATGCCCGCACTTGTATAGGAAGGTTATGGAATGGCTTGTCGGAGCATAAATTTGGTCTCTCATATTAAATTTATTCTCTACTGCTCTCATTGCTACTTTTTATTTATCAAAGGATCCACACTTACAACCATTGAATATTAATAGGATTCTTGTGAAATCTATAACGTCAAAGGGTGGGCGTGCGTCATGTCATATGGGTCTCGTTTGATTTTTAAATTATTTTTAAAAAATTGAATAAATAATATAATCAAATTGTGTTGCTCATACAATATGATTAAGATAAATGATGAAATTTGAATATACTAGGCATACAGAAGAATATGATAAATAATCGAATTAAATTGTATTAGCTATACAGTGAAATTAAATTATATTCGCTTGAGCAAATAATCTAATTGGAATGGCAAAGGAATTGCAATTTAAATTTATTCAGGGAATGCAGTTCTGCAGAAAACCTCAGCACACCATAAATTATGTCTAGCAAGATGGATTTTATTGGAATCATGTCCAAAAATAGATCTTTATTCATAGCACAGAAACCGAGATCGGATGGTCTACATGATTGAGTAGCCAGGGCCGCCGCCACCTTCCGGCACACTCCATTCAATATTCTGCTTTGGGTCTTTGATAACGCAAGCCTGAAATAAAAAATGTAAATATAGTTAAAACTCTATATATAAATGACCGACGATGGATTGCATCACATAGAGCAACACTGAAAAATAAAAATCAACTAGGCACATTCACATAGTGTGTATAGCAAAAACAAGGTGCCTGTTGCGCTTCCAAGTGTCCCCTAGCATCTAGTATATTTGAGGAGTTATCCATGCAAAAAAATGAGGTTGATCGGATATCTATAACCACGTGATCACGTAGCAAATGATGTCCAACCATTTTGATTTCTTGCATGGATGACCAGCAGGTCTACAAAATATGAACAGTCCAAATCATGAAAAGATATTCAAGGCCAAGCCCCTTAAGGGGCACAACATGTGCCCTCAAGGCATAACACGTACGCCTTCCCTCTACATTAAATACCCAGATCAGCGAACAAAATTTACCGAAGGATTGTGGAATAATTATTAAATGCTCTTAGAGTAATGCTTCATTCAAATCACTGGATGACACATCTTCACACGTTTCATAAAATAATAACAAAAAATAATAGGTCCCACTAAAGACACCAATAATTGTAAAGTTAGAGCACCACATAAGCTTGCTGCAAAAGCATTGAATATTTTCTCAGGATTGTGACCCAAACGCTTCCACCATAAGAGATTTACACAATCAGACTTATGAACATTCTACTGTAGAATCAAATATCCAACACATTGTTGTTATTTTCTTGATCAGCAGGTCCAATACATTGTTGAAGCCTAAATAACTTGCACTTCTAAAACATAAAAACCCAAAGTTCTACCCTCACATTCCAGTAAGTCAGCAGCAGTTTCAGCCTTTCAGGTTTTGTGAAGTTTGTCCTCCAAGTGCTGCTTAGGCAACATAGATGACTAGTTAGTAGTTAGATTAATGGTTAATCCTTTAAGAAAACCAACCAATCACAAAGTTTCTCAAATCTAAGTTCGTACATTTAAAAAATAGATGAACTGCATCATCGGTGCTATGTAATAGTTGACTATAACTATCACCTCCATAATTTCCTGGATAACTTCATCAGGTGTTGTCAATGGCGTCAAGTAAATTGGAATGCGAGTGTATATGAAGACTAAGATGTTATTCTGCATAGAGGGAGAGGAAAAGAAGTGCCTAAAATGTGGATTCACGAATTGGTTCCTCAAAGATCTTTCATGATTCTTTTTAAATATATGTTCTGTATGAGTGCATAAAATATTTATTCATTGAAAACATTCTTAGAGGATAAATCTCATTATTACCTTGCAGTGCAAGCAATTCTGGGCATTAATCTGCAGCTTCAGTTGACCCTTATCATCGGCGACGTACCTATATTACAGTCAAAGTAAAAAGAAGCAGAATAAGGTTTAAAAAGGACATACAGAAACCAAAGCACTCTTAAATAAATTACTCTGAAGAAGCACATTACTCGTATACGCGTGCAGGGCAATATCGTGACTCAGGTCCAGCATAGTTCGGCAAGTTTACAAGTTCAGGAATGTTGTGGTCTCTCAGTCGAAGATGAGCTGGCTGGTTATGTTCGTGATTTGTGTTGCTCCTAAATAAGCAAATAAAGAAATAAATATATCATAACAAGGAAAATGGAAGAATATATTTCCCATTACAGTGTCAAATGGGCATCCAAGAACGGATTTACATCATGATAATGTTATTTGTCAAATCAATGCCTCAACTAATAAGTACCTGCCACATCAATCTTGATCCACCACATTATTCCGTCAAGGGCAATATATTATACCATAAGTCGTCTTTCAGTTTCTATAAACAGTGAGAATAATTCGCCAATAATGATGCCTACAATTTAAACTTGGAACCAATACAACTGCCAGGTTATCCAGCATAGCTCTACCATTCTAGTCTCACAACTGATAATCTCTGTTAAGAGTGTTTTTTTATTATATGTCGTTTAGTTTGTCAAGGGTGTTTTGGTCATTTACATAACTTTGTTTTCAGTGTAAAGTTTAGGATTTCAGTATGTAAGTCTAAAACCTATTCCCTTCACTTTTCTCCTCTTCTCTTCTTCATCAAACACACAACCCTACTTCTTTATTTGCAATTTAACCATCTCCAATGTAATAGTTCTCCAAACTTCTTCCTTACCAAATGAAACCAAGCTCCTAGAAACAAGTTACATTGCAATGCTTCCATATTGTAAAATTGATGCTATTTTCACAGTTCACTTTAACTCTTGGTCTAATGAGGCTTACTTCTCAAGGCCCAACTGCCTCCATAAACATAAAAGTTTTAAACTTCAACTTTCAGTTAAATAGGGAGATAAAAAGTAGGAGACTGGGAGAAAAGGGCGCAAATGTAAACCTGTATAAAGAAGCTGGCACATCAAAAGAGATAATCCCGTCTGGTTTTGGGTATTGAATAGGGGAGTGTAGGCGTGCCTCCTGCAAATACAAGAGTTAGTGTTGAGTAGATGATTTTAAGCAAAATAACTCCTCTCTAGCTATTACTACATGTTACAGAGTAAAAGACTAGTAATCTATCTGGTGTTTTCAATGCCACAAATTATTAGAAATTCATATTTATCTCATTGCTTTCTCGTTCCAAGAGAATCGATCAGTGGGTTATGCCTATGAATTGCTGATGTGGAAATTGAGATACTAATACATATGGTAATCATTTTATGAAGATGATGGACATTGAGATCGACAACAAGGTATGTCGAATATTGCTCCCCAGCATCCCTGTCTGGGATCATTCATTTCCACCAAAAATTAAAATCCAGTATAAACTTTTTTAGTACGTTTCAAGGATTAATTAACTGCATGTTATCTTGAGGAGTAGCTTCTCACATCTATCGCTTCATGATCAGGTTTGCCATGCTTCAGCGTCAAGGAGGATCTTCCCTTCAATATGTAGCTGTGACACGAAATAGCAGTAAAACATGAATCATTTAACAAAAGAAACTGAGAATTTCATAAAATGGAAGTGCTATGCACTCAATACGTCATAGGTCGACATCTTACTGTTCTAAAGCACTTAAAGCCAAACCAGGAAGAAGTCCATACTCAAAAGCCTACAAAAGGAAAAACTGGAACATTTAAGTATAAGAACATCATAACATCATAATATTCTCAACCAATATGTGGTGGTGCAGCTCCTATGGCCAGAGCAGCCCTTGCCCCACATACCCCCAGGGTTCAAACCCTGGGGTCTCCCCCCTTCCCCACTTAACTACCCAAAAAAAATATATATATATATATATATATATTCTCAACCAAGGATCACTCTATTGACCCTATCTGGCATCCAATCAACAGGCTGCAATGCCTTTGTATGAATCTAACAAGTCCAGCAACTTTCTCCTTTTCTATTTTTTATATGTAACTGCCCCATAAAATTCTCGTGGGCTTGGCTTTGATAACATGTACTTACCGCCAATAGAGCTATATTTTCTAGATCATCCAGAACAGATCACTTTGGAAACTGAAACAATATGATATATTTAGCACATGAATAACAATGTTGTCTAAGCATCCCCTGTTGCTCTGATCCAGAGGTGGTTAACTGAGACAATAATTTTAGAGACGGGCCATCAATTCGCACCTCAAAGAGTGAAGCAGACAACAACAATAACAACAACATTAAAGTATACAGTGGAAAGAAAGAAAAGATCATTCAAATAAGTTCAAAAGGAATAAGCTGCAGTACGTACTGGTCGATAGTTCCGGGCTTTGTAAAGTTCTTCCCATACCCATGAATTCCTTAAATTGTTCCAGTACACTTCCATAGTCAAACCTTCACGAAGTACATCAAATGCAGCTTCTGCTGCTAGCATTCCTGTAAGAATAAAAAATATGAGCATTAGAAGTTTTTTTTTCTCTTATTTTATTTCCTTCTCTGGGCACTTGTATACATACTTTTTTCTTTCTTTCCTTTTTTTTAAAAATAACTGACTGAAGGCAATTCCAGCCAGAATTTTAACAAAAGCTACCATCAAGGGTTTTGGAGAGCATATAAACAGTCAAAGATAAAATAACGTGAGTGTTACCTGATTTCATGGCAGTATGCGTTCCCTTTATTTTCGGTACATTTAAAAAGCCAGCTGAGCATCCAATAATGGCTCCTCCCGGGAATACTGGATATGGAATAGACTGAAATTTAACTAGCATCGCATTTATACTTGCATAACATGTAACAACCAATTAGTTGCATTGTAAGCAAGGTATCACGCCTATTGAGCATTACGTATAAAATGGGAAGAATAAGCTGCCACGCTGCATTTGCAGTCTGATCAGCTGTAAATATCATAAGTTTCTATTTAGATTCCGGCACACTGTGCAAAGCTGTATATATAAACTACCACTAGTAAATCTGGTCTTTGATCTTTTGGCAGATAGCATCCGCCTTTTCGTACTGATTTACAATACAACATCAGGCATTCATGTGGTAGACCAACGAAGCAGCCTTTGATACTTCTGTCTTAGTGTGAATTTCTGTATCAATTGATGGGGGAAACCAGAAAATAAAAATGAATATCCCATGCACCTGAAACCCGCCTTCGTTCAATGTACGAGCACCATATTGGAGGACAGTTGCGCCCTCAAGAAGAGATTTGATGGCTGGATGATGTTTAAGTTTCTACACAAAGGAAATTGATACACAAGACGCCAACTAAGATTAAGCATGCTTGAACTTCGCAGATAACTAAGAACAAGCTAAAGAGATAAACCACTTCCAAGGAAAAATGCTGATAGATTAAGGACTGCAAAACAATAGAGAACTGTTACGGAATTCTGCAAGAAAGCAAACTTAAGGGATGTTTGGTGTAGCTGAAGTTATGAACTTATAGATTGTAGTTGAAAAGATGTGATTATGACTTAAAAGCATACAAAAGTTACAAATGTTAGTTAAGTTATGAACTTAGAGCAACAAGTAGTAAAATTTGTGCGTTGATTTAGAATCAGAAGCTACAAACAAACAAACACTCTCTTAGTTGATAAGAGAAAGGCTCAAACAAACATTGAGAAGCTTGAAACTAATATAACCTACAGAATATCTGTGAAAGCAAGACAGCCTTAAACGGACTCCTTTGCAAACTTTGCAGTAAGGTTGAGACATAAACACAACATACAAAGCCCACTCAGTTTTGTCTTTGAGTTTGTTTTCCATATACTTCTAAGCATTACATATAAATTGAGACAGACATGGAGATTACAATTGCCTGACCATCCCTAATTGTTGACAATGCATAACTCAGCAGATCAATGCTGCGGATTTATTCCTATGATTAGTAAAATACACCAAGTTAGATTACTCAACTACATGAAACATTTAAGTAATGAATAATGATAAACAAAAAAGATTCTGCTGAAAATAAAAATGCAAAATGAGCTAAAAGAAAAGTTACCAAGACACAGATGAAAGTGTAGAACAAAAGCTTATTAAAGGAACAACACTGGCAAATTCCAAAGCTAGGAAATTGGATATTGTAGCATCTAAATTATTGTCCATCTTCGGATAAATCCTCTCAGTTTATTCAGTGACGACATGCTGCAAATAATGAAAACATATGCTTCTCTCACCAATCAACATGCGTTAAGCATTTCTTTTTTCCTTCTTCCCAATTGTTTTTCTTCCTTTGTGTCCTAATCTTAGTGGACATCGAAGAAGGTTCGCACTCTATGTTACATTGACTCTCTAGTTTAGGGCGTGCTAGCACCGACACCAACACGATATCTAGATCTGTGTTGGACACTACCACCTCTAGTTGGACACAATAATCACATTTTTCTCTTCTAAAGGATGCAAGTATGGAAGAAAATACATAGCAACTGCCAAACTACATCAATATTCCTTTGGAAAATTTGGGAAATTTACCAAGATCTTCAGTGTTATCTTCTTACAAAAAGGAAAAGAGAAAAAAACATTCATAGATTGTTAAGAAATCATGCCATATATTGTATTTTTAAGCACTGTATACAAAGTTTTATATTATAAATATAATGCATTACACATTATCTTCGTTCTGTGTCTACTTTTTTAGTCGAGTCTCCTTATCCTATAAATAGGAAAACTAGTGAGTCCAACCTCTAGACATGTGTCAGTCCGACACTTGTACCAAGTCCAAGTGATTTATCCGACACCAATAATTATCTATGTAATGATGTAATCTCTCCACTTGAATTTTGATAGGCTAAGAGAAGCTTACCATTGCTTGGTGCAATGGTAAAAACTCATGCAGGAAGGCACGACAACATGGGTTTGAGTTTGAGTTTAAGAGAGTGACTGTTGGTGCATATTGTGCCATAGGTTAGATCTAAATCTAGTCTAGCCCTTCCCAGTGACAACCTATGCTACATGGACTCTTCTATATGCACAAAGAACCTGGGAACACTCGACACTCGGATATGGGTATAGGACTATAGAACTTTGCAGAATCTCTGATAATATGCATGAAATGGTCAATGAAACTTTGTAAATACCATTTATCCTGAAAAATAAAAGAAATACATTAAGAAATGTGAACATTTTGCCATATCCTAGTGTCCTGAGAATTAAATGAATCTGACAACTTAGACAAATACCCGCACCCGATACCTATACCCGAGTATATGGAAAATAGGTGACAACTTCCTATGTAATCTTGCTCTTGGCAATTTTGAGAGCATTAGTGTCTTTTACAAGGGGCCATCACTTGGTGCAATGGTAAAAGCCAAGGTCGGAAAGCATGAGAACATGAGTCTTTGGAGAACAAGAGTCTTTTATAAGGGACTATCACTTGGTGCAATAGTAAAAGCCAAGGCCGGAAAGCATGAGAATATTGGGTTGAGTTTGAGGGAGAGACCACTTTATGCATATCGTACCAAAGGTCGGATCTATAGTTAATATCTAGCCATCCACCACCAACGCTAGGGAATGGCCTTCTAAGGGAAGCATTCGAAATTTGGAACTTTGTTTGATTCTTGATTGAATCTAACCTTAATAGATGATTTGTAGTCTAGGTTTACTTTGCATAGTGCCTATAGAGTCCCAAATTTATCCTAAAATGGTAGTCCAATGCAGGAGTGCTGCACTGTGGAATCTGAAGAATGGTAGGATGCAAAGAGTCTTCTTACCTCCCCCCCCCCACCCCCATTGTTTTCGTGGTTCCAAACAATGTGCCCAGGTCGCAATATAGCAACCTTACCACTGCGCCAACCCCGCCCTTGGTCACTAATTATCTAATCGATCCAACTTTAACTCCTTCGCAACACTTGCATCCTAAAATACTTGCTGCCAATAACAATCAACAAACTAATCAATAAAAAAAAAATGCATGTTGACTTGAAATACAAATTCCAACCCTTCACAATTGAAAAGCCCCGCGACCTTTGTTCCATTTAGTATGCCCCATTAAGCTAATTGTATGCAGCATAATTCTAAGTTCTCCGTGTTGTCCAATGTCAATGAATGTGAAAAATATATAGAGAAAGAAAATTGTAGTAGATCTCGAGGCAATATTTTACATTATGAATAGTAGCAAATTCTCAATTCAAATGAGAGAGAGAGAGAGAGAAAGAGAGAGAAACAACAAAAAAAAAAAAAGAAAAAACAGGGATTCTTGATTCATGTAAAGCAAGTCCGCACAAAATATAACTGAACATCCAAAACAATGTCTTACCTGGAATTCCTCGTAAGGATTCAAGTAAGGGTTGTTGTAATTCAAAGCAACAACAAGGCCAATAGAAACCTGTATATCCACCCAAGGGGAAAAAAAGGCATCTAGTTTAGCTGCCTAAATTAGAGTTTCATTTTGGAACATGCACACCAGTGAAGAAAGTAATCTAAGTAAATGCCAAATTTACTTCAGCATATAGCTTGGTGCTAACCACCAATGATATGACAAATGCATGTGTCTTCCAGAGTTCAATTCAATTGACTCTGCAGAAGCTGGATGTTGAGAAAACGAGAGTTTTGATGGTTCAGTGTTTTATGATGTTGCTGACAAAAAATGACTACAGTAAACAAAGATATTTCTTTGCAGAAAATCATGGGGTTTTAAATTGAAACCCAGAGTTCAAACTCACGAGTAGTCAGTAGTCTAGTTATTCAAGATAATTTCGGGGTACTTTCGGCAAATTGACAAAAGTTTCTAAAAAAACTCTGATTCTTTGCAATTGAAGATTTTATGGTGCTTTGTTGTGGAATCTTAATCCAGACACCGCATTTCAAGGGTGGAAAAGATAACATTACACAAACTAGTTTTACTAGCCTGCAAACGAAAAGCCTTTCATATTTACTATCTAAGCCGTTCTACCATTTCTGTAGGTAGGGTTTGTTCCTAAGGAAAGTCAGGTCATTTTAAACATATTTGATAAATGCACTAGTGAGGATATAGGGCTTCTATATAGATAGACCACCCCCCCCCTCGAGCCAAAAAAAAAAGAAAGAAAAAACAAACAACCAAAACAACAATGTTAGAGCTCCTTTGGTAAAACATACCTAGGTGGACCAGGGCACTTTATGTTGTAAATTACACAAGGCTCTCGGGAACTATAGAGTAATGTTTAATGAGTTCCAAAGGACAAATTTTCTAGTATTGTTTAGCATATTCTTATAAGTATTCTAAACAACTTTTGAGTAGATTTTAGCATTTGATTTATTAGTTTGTAACTTGTTTTGGTTGGTTAGGCATTGAAAATTGAAAAGTTGGTGGCTGTTTTAGTATGCAAGTTTGACTAAAAGATTACTACTGGATTATTCTTTGTTATCTTCCATGTTTTGCATTCTTTATTCTTCAGGAGATAAATTTTGCTTCCAAAGTAATTCTTATACAAGTGCACAAGTGAGGAGAGGAGGAAGAGACAAAAAGTGCATAAGTGGGGGAGGAGGAAGAGATAAACAGCTAACACAATTCACACAATCATTCCAATAACTCCCATTATGATGTTGCAAAGTCGTGCAAAATTCATCAAAAGATTTCCTTGAATTGTAAAAAATTGAAGATTCGTAGAAGAATTATTTTGCAAGCCTCGTACAACTTTTCCTTCCAATGATAGGAAAAATGAGTTAAAAAGAAACAAAAGGATTTGAGACAAAAAAAAATTTCCATTGTTTTCTTAATACAAGCTTACACGGGAAAGAGAGTACCAAAAACACCATCACCTCCTATATATTGTAACACATAATTCAACACAAGAAACAAAGGTAATTAGTAGATTTGTATCCTTAGTTAATATAGAGATGTAAAGCAAAGGGAAAATGATACCTGTCTATCTTTCATATGGTACAGAAAGGATCCCCCATAAGTCTTGTTATCCAAGGGCCAACCCAAGGTGTGAAGAACATAACCAGGTTCATGTTTGTTTGCATCAATTTCCCACACCTGATAAAATCCAATTCAGGAATCTAGTACAAGCTAGAAAAATCTTGTGGATGTATTTATTGGCCAGTCCATTCTTCTTCTACAAGATATCCATAAATTCTTCTTCTACAAGCCCCAAATAGATTCTCATTTTAATTACTTCGTCGAATGATGTTTTTTGAAAGAAAAAACTATCACTGAAAGTGACACATCAAGGAGGGACAATTAATTCGATACAAAACAACTAGTTCTTCAACTAAACTCCAAGGGTCTTTCTATGGATTCATCATGTTTCAAGGAAAAAATAAAGAATCTCTACTAGAAAATATTCTAAATGTCTGCTCCCCAATTAAGTACGCAACTAGAAAATATGTTTCTATAAAGTTATTTGGCATGATGAAGAGGTGGA
Organism: Heliamphora exappendiculata; assembly: GCA_034768845.1. NCBI lineage: Eukaryota > Viridiplantae > Streptophyta > Magnoliopsida > Ericales > Sarraceniaceae > Heliamphora > Heliamphora exappendiculata. The sequence continues at coordinate 4,103 of JAOTRH010437530.1, read as the reverse complement.
GTGACAAATTTCAAAAACACAAATGTATAATTCAACATGTTTCAATCTTGACCTTAAGCAAAGGTTACCTCTTTAATTCCCAAAGCATAAGTTTGATGTTGCCCCTGCACCTTCTCCCTCAAGTTGTACTTTTTCATAATTTTCTGCGTATTAGGGAAAAAAGAAAGTTCTAATTAGATAATAAACATAGAAATGAACAGAAAAAATGTAGTAACCACAGCTAAAACTGCAGCCATAAGAGAGAATCACTATTAACCTCTGATAATGAACCTCGGCATCCTTCACCAAGAAGCGTTATACATCCTGCAAGTAACAGAATTATTGGACCAGGATGCTAAGGATGAACAAACCTTGCAAACTGGGTTGATCTTAGCAAATCTTTTCAATGTGAAGAAGAAGAAGAGGTGCATGTATTTATGTAGTGAGAATTCTTCCTGATAAGTTAGTGAGAGCTCTTCCCTTGGACCCATCTCGATTAGGTACGAAAAGAACTTAGGCCACATTTGTTGAATGAAATTGCAACAAAATGAAATCTCAAAGGTAGGAACGGCAGTTCCCACTCGTTTTTTGGTTCTGAAAATATAGTTTCTATGGAATAAGATAATTGGATACTAGCTTTATGTTTAGCCAATTACATAAAGTTTTGGATGTGCTTGAATATTAATCAAATTCTCCAAAAAATACACCCTTGTAGTGTATTATTTTACGCTTAGTTGATTTTAATTAATATCTTTACAGTTCATAAAATCATAAAACAATTTTTCTGACAGGGAAATGTGACAGAGAAGGCTCTCAATATGCCCAAGAAGATAGTGATATAGGGAAACAGTTCCTTTGAGAACAAAGAAGATGGCAAGAGGAGTTCGTTAATCGATCTCCCTGATCAGTTATGAGATTTCCTGGCTAGCTGGAAACTAGAAGAGGCTTCACAAGGAGTTTGTAAACAAGGGTTTTTGGGCAGCCTTTGAGGGGATTAGAGTTTCATTGCTATGGTGTCAAGAAGCAGATAAAGGAAAGTCAATAAAGCCATTCAAGTGTTGATGGTGATGGGAGATCGACAGGAGCAAGCTTTTTGTCCCAGAGTCCTACAGATATTACCTTATTTATGCAAAATCAACAACATGCATGACTAGAATTGAATCGTTTATAATTGTGATGTTAAATGAGGAATGATTGATATGACAACTTGAATGTTTTTGCGTGAAGTTATATGTTGGATACATGAAGATTGCGATATAATTATACCCTTGTGAACTATTTAGTAGAACCGCTTAATTGATAAAAAGATTTTGGCCTAAGGTGGTGAGCATGACCTTGAGTGGTGATAAATACTAAATAATGACATCATGAATGCATATAGAACTTGAGTAGAGAAGACATGTTTAAGAAGACAAAAACACAAGGTTAAATGAGAACTTAACGAATAAAGTGTGAATATTGGGACATGATATAAAAAGATCCTTAGAAAGTTGGAAGAATTTTATTAGTACTAGTTTAAATACAATGTTCAAATTCTTCCTTTTTAAAGTGTAATTTAACTTGTTGAATGTGATGGAAGGGTTGTGACTTTAGTATGCACATCTGGAAAGATCTTGGTAGTTCACTTTTTGAAGTTTTGGTATCATGCATGTTTGTTCTTTAGTGTTGACTGAGCAATGGGTTCGAGTTTGGATAGTACATATCGTTTGGCTAAATTTTACCCTGTTGAGAGTTTGTGATTGTTTGTTATGAGTGCTAGGTATTTGACCCTTTGTGTTCCTTGACACCCTGATACTTCTTCGCCCACTGAGGAGCTCTTGGAATCACTTGATAAATCCTCACAATTATTCACCGGGGATAGAAGTTCAAAAGTGGCCAGACAGACCGTTGTCAGTGATTCAAAATATGGGTTTTGGGTATTGTGATGTCTAGGTTGTCTGTTGTATGTGATTCAGAATAGGGGTTCTAAGAATTGTGTTGTGGAAGTTGTTGAGTGACGGGATGGAATGATGGATTTGAGTAGGAGTCTTGTGGAAAGAGTGGGAAGAGTGCAGGAAGAGGTGGTGGAAGAAAGGTGGGGAGATGAAAGAGGGGGTTGAATGCTTTCGAAGCGTGCCAACAAGGCGGAGATGAGGGACTTGAGCGGGGCCGTATTTTTGGCCTCAAGCAAAATGGTCTCTAGCAGAGGAACCCGTATTTTTGGAGTTTTGTGTTAGTAGCTTATTATTATTATATTATTATGTTATTATTATCCAGCGTGTGTGGGTGTATGATTGTAACAGTGTTCTCTAAATTTATTATAAATAAGAGCTCGCCTACCCATTAGAGTACGGCTTTCCATTATTCTTAACATGGTATCAGAGCCACCGTAAAACCCTAACCTCCACGAAACATCCACGAAACCCTAATCCTAGCCTCCCTCTTCCAGCCACCAGCCACCAGCCACGCCACAATCACCAGCCATGCCAACAACAGCCACACAACGCCATAGCCACCAGCCACGAAACCGAACCAGGCCGAAACCCTAGCCAATGTCCTCACCGAACACCGAAACCCTAGCCACAGCTACCTCCGACCACTTTCTCCCTTATTCAAACCCCGACGACCTCCCAAAACCCTAGTCGCACCTTCGACTGTCTCCACGAGACACTGTCGCACCTCCCTAACCAGTGCCGACGACCAACAAAGTAACGAGACACTGTCGCACCTCCCAAACCAGTGCCGACGACCAACGAAGCACCACCACCAACCACATTAGTCCTTCATTGACCACCGACGACCCTTCTCTAGCACCGACAATTCTGTTTCTCCAACTTTCCAGCGCTGGCGACCTCCACTCTCTCTCTTTCCGACGCCGACGACCCCTGTTCTGCCTATTTCTAGCACCAACAGCCTTTGTTTTCTCGCTTTCCAGCGTCGCTTGTCCTTGCTCAGTACCTATAACACCTTCAGTCGCTTTTTCGGCGACAGGTGACTTTTCCGGCGACCTGCGACTTTTCCGGCAACTGTGTGCTTCTCAGTTTGAAGGTCTTTCACCGACTGCTAGTTTGAGAGTCTAAGGGCTACTGCAGTATTTCTTATTTTATGGAGATGAGTTAACGGTGTGATTCGCAGTCCATTTATGACTGATTGAAGGTGTGGGTGCGTCCTTTTGCTTGTTAGTTTGTTTCCTCGTGATTTCTTGAGATTTTCCATTTGAGTTATTGTGATGTCAAAGGAAAGCTCCACAAGCGTTGAGGAATCTCCAGTGAGACCTGACAAACAAGGAGGAATCACATATGTGTTTTCGTCATCCAAACGATTAGTGGATTTGAAGTTGACTGGACCGCAAACATATGTATTATGGAAGAAAAATGTATTACTGACAATTGAAGTTATGGAAAATGAGGATCATTTGTTCGAAGATCCTCATGAGAAGAGAACTACATAGTACAAAAAATGGAAGCGTGACGATACCCGATTACTCAGTAAATTGTTGAATTCAATGGAGTCTTCCGTTGAGGTGTTGGTGGCCAATGCCACAACTATTCGTGAGGTGTGGACCATACTCGAGGAGACATTTGCCTTGACTAATAATTTGGCCAGACCATATGATATGATGCGGGGTATCTTCATAGTACAGCAGGGAGAGCGTCATTTCTCTGAATATTTCACAGAATTCAAGATTTTAGAAGATGAGTATGATTGGTTTGTACCATTTACCAATCGATATGAGGTTTTCAGAGAGGAACGAATGCAGTTCTTGGTCATTTTTTTTCTCGCCGGAGTGAACCAGCAGCTTAATTCAACACGTTCCCAGATCTTGGCTGGGTCTGATATTCCCTCCTTATATGAGGTTTTCAGGAGGATGAGCAGAGCAGTTAGTCGTGAAAAGTCTCGTATTGCTGCTGCTGACCAGGCTAATCATATAGCCCTAGGTGTATCTCGTGGAGGAGGTCGAGGAGGATTTCGAGACAAAGGTCTAGATGGGGGTCGTGGTGATGGTGACCGAGGTAGAGGCCGTGATGGAGGACGAGACTGAGGTAGAGGTGGACGTGACACCCAGTTTTGCTATTATTGTGGAGAGCAAGGACATTTACAGAGCTCGTGTTGGAAGTTACATGGGCGCCCGTCTTCATCTGTAG
>JAOTRH010437520.1:0-33882 GCA_034768845.1 Heliamphora exappendiculata | reverse complement strand
GCTTTTGTTTCTAATATTTGGATAGAAACTATATTGAAATGTCCCTAACATTTTTCATGAAGACCACCTTTGAAGAAAATCATTAAAAACAAGGGTTTTGAACCACACAAAATTATGTGACAGAGTTCTTTTAATCACTGCCCATGAACAAAGAGTTTCAGAGGTGATTAGACCATTCCAAACTCAACAAAGGAGGCTCTCTTTCCTGGTAGCTAGATAAACCTGTTGGTACAACTTTCATGAAGACACCTAAACTCCGTTCACATTTGAAAATATGATTTTTGGCTTTGCAATATAGACTGGTATGAAAATGACATGTTTTGGTAAAAATGCCATATCTCGAGATTTATCCATTCAAATCAGTTCAAACAAATTTTAGATGAAAGCTAACATAAAAATCTCGGTCTGGACATAAATCACACACTTAGAACATTTTTCTAAAATTAGTTATGATGTTTCAAATATTGGGATAGAGAGCTAAAAATCTCAAATCTTAGGTTAAGTTATGTTCTAGCCTCTTAGCATATTGTATGTTAAGTTTTAGTACATTTTCTTTGCATGCATGGTTTGTACACTCATATATCAAAACTCTTGAATTTATACAAGTCATTAAACTCAAAGATAGAAACATGAAAAGACATATCAAACCATCTGAACAATCCTAAACTTTCTACTACGACACATTTTTAGTTCATGTTTTGATTCTTTTTCTTGAGTTCATTTTTAGAGATGGATTGAGAGTTTGAGATGCGCGAGTTTAGAAAGTTCAAAGATTTTCTTACATTGTTTGAAGATCTAAGAGTAGAAGGTAGGATGGACTTTGTTTTAGGTTTTCTTCTAGGCTTCTAAGACTCCTCCTCCATGCTTCTCCTCTCTTCTTCTTCTTTCTTCTTTCTTGTGAGACCCTGACCCGTTTTCTTTTTTCGGCATTTTTGGACGCGCGTTTAGCGTTTTTGCTTTAGCATGTTTAAATCCTTTTTAGATGCATGATCGAGATTAATATGCATGTGGGGTAGGTTCCCGGGGCCGTTGGCCATTGTGGTGCGGGTTTAAAAAAAAAGATATTTTGGAGGCCTATAAATATTTGGAGTTAGATATTTTCAAAAGATATTTTCAAAACTTCTCCACTAAGTTTCTACCATTTTCTCTCTGCCTTCTCTCTAACTTCTTGGGGGCATAGGGCTCGGTTTTCAACGATCCAACAGCGGATCCTTACTATTGGCACGGTGGGCTACACGTTCATCTAGATAGAATTTCATTCCGGCGAAGCTTGGTTTTGCACATGGATCGAGACGTCAAGTTTTTTTAACCCAACCAGGTAGGATCCTAGACTCCCATGTCTTATAAGGGTGCTATGTGTAAACGTGTGTGTTTTTACCAGTTAAAAATGCATGAAAAATCGATTTATGTTTCAAAAAAATTGGGTTTTGGTTAAAAGGGGGGGTTTTGTGTTGTTTCAGTTGGATGGAACCGGGTTTTGAGGTTTTTCGTTCGGTGGTTCTTGATGTTTTGAGTTTATGTATGTCCGTGGGTGTCGATAATATGCGAATGGGTAGGTTTATGTGTGTTTTGAAGCATTATAGTGGGTGTTTGAGAGTTTGGGGGCTTGGAAATCAAAAATAGGGAAAATTTAGGTTTTTCTTGGGTGGTAGCCCGCTTGAGAGCTTGATTTCTGCTCGAGCGGATTAGATGCGTAGGGCCATTTTGTTTTGATCATATCTCTCTCATCTAGACTCGAAATTGGGTAATTCTTGTACTTAAATTGAAGCCTCGAAAGTCTTCTTTCCAATGATACCTCTCTCACATTAAAATTATTTTTGTAGAAAAAGTTATGACCAAAAGAGTGAGGGTATGTCAAAACATTTTAACCATTTTCACCCGTTTTTGGCCGAATGTTTGGGAAAAGGTTATTTTTCATCCTTGTGGGCACTTTTGATCAAGTTTCTTGTTTTTTAGGGCATCGTGGGCTTGTGTAGGGCATGTGTGGTCATCGTGGGTTTGCGTTGGACGTGAGTGGGTTCGTGTTGGCCATGTTGGGTGTGTGTTGGTTTGGGTTATGATGTGTTTGTGACTGGCTCTCCTCTAGTGGTTCTTAGTCAATGGAATTATGGAGTTCTATTGACTGAAATCATGGAGAGGGATGTTAGTCATTTTTCTTTTCGATTGGTCGTGGTGGGGCTGTGGTGGTTTGTTTCTTTATTATCATCCTCGGGGGTGACGTACATGGTTAGATGCGGGGTGTTGATGCATAGTTGTGTTGCGGTGGTTAGAGTGTCGTTGCGTGCGGGGCTATGGTTTTGTTTCTTCGTTTTGTTTTTCACCCAGCGATGACTGCTCGAGCGGTGGTTGAGCGCTTGAGCAGTGGAGTGGCAGAGATGTATGTCGGTAGGCGACCGCTCGAGCGGTGGTTGAGCGCTCGAGCGCTTGAATGGTGTTGGCCTTCGGGTTAGGCTTGGTTTTATGAGTTATTGGTTGTCCATGTGAGTGGATTTCGGGTTGCTTGACGGGTGGCATCATGATGTGAATTTATATATGGCTATGTGCATTTATAACTGGCTATGTTCATTTATAACTCTAGTTTATTTATGTACAGATTATGTAAGTGGATTACATGGCTTGATGCTGTTACGTGTAACGTGGTTTATGCTTTAAAACTCAGAGTTTTATTAGGCATGTATGTGTTGGATCTATGGAGTGCATGCGTGTGGTTCATGTGGTATGTTTTATGCATTTAAATCTTGGTTAGGTTATGCATATGTGTATGGAATGGGATAGATGAACATATGGTTCTATGAACGTTAGCTTTGGTTGACGGAGTATTCGATGGGGCTACGGTCCCTCGGCGAGAGACCGAGAAGATATATTTGGTGGGGCAACAGTCCCTCGGCGCGAGGCTGAGCAGATTACATTGGGGCTACGGTCCTTCGACGAGAGGCTGAGAAGATTGCGTTAGGGTTACGATCCTTCGGCAAGAGGCCAAGAAGAAACATTGACGGGGCTACAATCCCTCGGCTTCAGCCCGGGAAGTTACATGGATTGCATGAACTGCATTATGGGATGGATAGACCAATTTTTAAATTATTTTTGAGATTCGTGTGAATCACGATATACAAAAAAACCTTTTTCAAACTGTTTTCCAGGCTCCTGTGAGTGAGTCAAAACATGGTTATTATCCTCGCTTTTCCATTGCTTGTGAAAATTGTTTTAAAGGCTTGAAAGAGAGGCTAAAACTGCAGCTCGTTTTCCTAGCATGTTTAGCTTATATTGCATGTGTTGGCTAGTATCTGTTGAGCTTTGGCTCACGGTGTGGGATTTGATTTTCTTTAGGTACTGGTCACGCAAGTTGATCTGGAGTTGCTGGAAGGGGGGGTGAAAGATCAGTAGCCTTATTTTTTGCTCGTTTTGAACATGTATGCTGTAACATATTTTTTTGGGGTTGGAACAGTGTAATGTAAGTCTTTTTGGCGGTTATATACAATGCATGCATAGTTTTATGTTGAGAGTGTATTCTCGGGTTGGGTGTTATGTTTGGTTGCTTGTGGGTGTTTCACGTGACCTGGAGTCCGGAGCGTGACATTTCTGCTCCTCTTGGACACTTAAAATTTTTTGGTTTCTCTCCTTTCTCTCAACCAAAATTGAAGAAGACAATGGGGGGTTTTGGTTTCTTTTTATAGAAAATTAATTAGTGGAAAAAATGATTAATGTTGTAAGAAAAATTCAAATTTTCTAATTTTCTATTGGTTGCATAGGAGGTGAGGCTTTATTTAAAAAATTTGAAATCTAAATTTTGCAGATGTGCAGAGGGGAATTCGGCTAAGGGGTTGTTTGGTTGATTAAAGAGCTTAAATTTTGCTTTAATTGCTTATTTGGTGGTGTTTTGGCACTATATTTCCCAAGAAAGTATTTTAAAAATTAATTTGATATATCATTTTTATCTTCTAACCTACTAAAATAAATTATTTTAATCACAAAGGTGAAACCGACAATAAAAATAAAGGTGAAACCAGCCACTGGAAGAATAAAATAATTTCCTTTTAGTGCAAAAAACCAGGCTACATGAAGGATGACTATCTTCAGCTAAAGAAACATTACAAGAAAGGATACAAGAAGGCAATGCTAGCTATATGGGGTGAAAGTGATGACAACAACTCTGATGAAGAGAAAGATGAAAATGAAGTTACCAACCTATGTCACATGGCCAAAGAAGAAAATGAGGTAAATGATGACTTATTTTCTTTAGAAGAACTTCAACTTGCCTTTCAAAATATGCATGATGAACTAAGAAAAATTGGTGCTAAAAAGGTCATTCTTAAGAAAATGATTTTTACTTTAACTACGTAAGTTGAATCTTTAAAACAAGAAAAGTTTTCTCTGTCAAAATAGATTACCTTGTTAAAAACTGAAATTACCTTGTTAAAAACTGAAAATCAAGTTTTAATTGATAAAGTTGAAGACCTTATTAAATTGTGCACAAATTTACTCTAGGAAAAGAAAATCTGGATAAACTTCTTGACATGCAAAAATGTGTTTTTGAAAAAGTTGGCATAGGTTATCAAACAAAGAGAAAACAAAAATTACTAAGTAATTATTTTATTAAAGTTTCTTTTAATAATTCCAATGTTACTTGCTTTCATTGCTATGAATATCGTCACACTGTCACACACTGCCCATTTAGAAAGAATTATGTTGCTACAACTAATAGGGTTTAGGTTCCAAAGAGAACACATCCAAATGGAACTAACTCAAATGGACCCAAGAAAATTTTGGTAGCAAATGTAACGACTCGGTTTGGACCCTAGTTATAACAATCTGGTTGATAATGAACCGTGTAAAGCCCCAGCCAAACTGTAGTATTAGCAATGATTAGCCAACAAAATCTTAAGTCGGTGAAAGATCAAAAAACAATAACTAAACCCAAAACCCTAAGTTCGATCGAGAAACCCTAAAAAGGTCCAAAACTCAAGTAACAAAGCCTTAACCCCCGGAGAACCTCCCAACATTCTAAATTAAGTAATTATGACAGAATAATGAATTAAAAATAAAAATTCTCATAATTAGGATAAAATGATCATTTTACCCATAGTACAGCAAAAAGTCTTAAAAATCTAAATTTTAGCACATGGACACTCTAAATCAAGGATTTAAGTACAATTAAGTAGAAAAAGACAAAATAACATAAAAAATAACAAAAATGCCCCTCAGTGGCCGGCCACCTTGGAAGTGCAAAAAAGTAGCTTTTTGCTTTTTTTTTTAAAGCTTAGAAAGATGAGAAAGATATCAAATCAAGCATTATGATGATCCAGCACTTGTTGAACAAGTAATATACATAATAATATGATATTATAGGCTAAAAAAAGTAAACAAATTATTATTGAAATTCATACACACTAAAATAAGTCAAAAGCCATATTTTGACAAACTAGTTTAATTTGACTTAAAAGACTACATCTATTTAATCAATTGTTATAAAAACTATAATAATTCATGAAAATACTAAATTTATCATAAACATACTAAAATAATAAGTTTTAGTAGGAAAAGACACTAAGAAGATATATCAAATTAACTTTTAAAATATTTTTTTTGCACAAAAGGGCACGTAAACCAAGGTAAAACCCCAAGATTGATGTGTGATCAGGTTTTTTGTCTCCCAAACTGACCCTAGCCGAAATCCCACCACCAAATTTGAAATATCTCTCTCAAAACTTGCACCAAATCACATCAACCCATGTGAAGAAAGAAGAAAAGGACTAAAAATAATGCACTATTTTGTTCCTTTAAACTTTTTCTATATAAACTAAGCCAAACACCCTACTTTCCCCTTCATTATTTTCATCCAAGTGAGGTGAAAGACCATATTTCCATTGTTTTTTAGTGTTCTTGAGGTGTTCTTCAAGACTTGGGAGAAAAAAGAAGGAAAAAGAAGGGGAAGAAGAATAAGGAGCCAAGGAGAAATCAAGAAAGTGTCTCTAAAGCCAAGTCCTTTCATCCTTCCACCCTTTGAGCCTCTAAACAAGTAAGTAAAACTTCTAAACCTTATGTCTAATATCACTCAAAATATCCCTCAACCTATTTATCTAAACACCTTAAAAATCGAGAATCGAAAATAAACCGAAAAGGCTTTGTAGTTGAGAAATAGGGGTTGATGTGTTCTTGAATGATATGAAATGTGGTTGTGTGTTGTTATTTTTGAGTATTATGACTTAAAAGAGATATGGAACCTTGACATTCATGTCTAAAACACAAGTATGCAAAGAAATGGGACAAAACCTTGACCTATGATAAGTAGAAGACTTGAACATATAAGGGCCTAATTTTTGAGAACCTGAATGTTTCTGCCCCGATCTTTCGAACTCCATAACTCAATGTGTTATCGTTTATCCAACATTGGTTTCAACTCATTTAAGTAAATAGAACTCGAGATATTGCAATTCTACCAAAGTGTGCCATTGTTCGACCAGTCAACAATACCGACCTAAAAAGCCTAGTTTACAATGAGATCCGAGCCTTGGCCAAAACATAAAGGTTGTCGATAACATGTATATCTAACTACCCACAAACAATGAGCACAAATAATTGAGGTTTGATAGGTCAAAACCCCTTTCAAACTCTCTCTTGTGTTTTAGCCCTTAAAGGACACTTATGTCACACATTTTTATATAGCCAAAAACCCCTATGTTTAGTGACCGAATCCAAAATTTGTCTCCATGAACATTGTAGGCAACATATTGAACTACTGTTTGTCCAAAGATTAGACCTAGATACCCTCGGATGGTCTCCCAAAATGTTTATGCATTATCTGTGGTAACCAGGTTATGCTGAACCTTTTATACCTGAATGAACCCATTTTATAACATGGCTAAAATCCTTAACTTGTTCCAAATAACTAGCCTTAGCACTAAACATGAAACTTGTAGGGGACACATTAAACTAGAACATATCCAAACATCAAACCCATAGCCCTTGATTTGATACTTGAAAACTGAGGCCAACAGAAGCATATGTTCGGTAGAATTTTGAGGAACCATTTTCGCTTAGAATGCTTTATTTACCCGTTTCCTTTAGGTCTTGGCCTTATTATTAAACATAAGAGTTGTAAAAAATATTTTTATCTAAACGGTGTTTAAAAATTATAGATTGATTCCAAGTCTAGATTCCCCCAAAGCCTGCCGACCCTTTTAATTTAGTACTCAAATTTGGCCTTAAAAGTTGCTAAGTGTGATTTAAGTATCCTTTGCTGTGAGACCCGAGTTTTATATCATGATTGGTTTGTATTAGTTGATTAGTGTTTTTAAGTGAATGTACGATGATTAGAACTCAAGCCATCAAGTTTAAATTGTATCTTGAGAATTGAACTTTGCCATGCTAGTTGATACCATGCTTAGATACCCCGTGCTTAAATGCCATGCCATGTATAGTTGTACATGAGATGCATGTTGTACACCATGAGTATTACCATACTAGCATCTTGGCATATCGTAGTCCCTTTTGTACATTTCATTGTGGGTTGGGTTATGTGAAAGTCATTCCTTCTGTGGTCTTGAACCTAGGGCGTCTCTAGTTGCCAGTTTTGAAAGATGATTCAAGAGATTGTTTACCAAGAAATGGGGTAGGTACCATGGGTTCGTCACTAGCATTTAAGTTGATAATTTAGACTTTGGGTTGATGCCAAACGAGCTTCCTGGTCCTTAATGTGGGATGTTTGCGCATTATTTTGGTTGATCGAAGGATAAGGATGTTAATGGCTCGCCCCCACGCCATTGCCATTGAGTAAAATAGCTATGGCATGAAGCCCGGCGAAGCATTTACTATTCACAATGAGGCAAGGATAGCTTTGGTGATCAAATTCCCATAATGTCTACTCTGGATATTTCCAACATGGAATTTGTTTTATGATTCTGAATGTATGTCGAGTTGAGCACTTGCATCACATCCATTTACATCACGAACTTGTACACTTGTTCTTATATATGCTTGCCGTGATTGTCAAATTTTTCTGTCACCTTAACTTTAAATTGTACTGGATGTTATATGATGTGTGTTGTATAATATTTTGTTGTGAGTTTGGTTAGAAAGTTTAGGGAGCTTGCTTTTGGGTTTTGGCTCATGGCATTCGTGCCACAGGTGAGGAGGAGGAACTCTTTGAGGAAGTCACACCCGAATGAGAAGAAAGATTTGAAGAACAAGGTGAGTGGCAGTAGCCAGTTGACCTCGACGATGCTAGTTGAAGAATTTGAAGTTCACCTTTTTGTTCTTTTTTATTCAGTTCCCATGGACTCATCGTAATTTTGGTTGAATCTTTGTGAAACTGTAATCGCTATGTACTTTTGAACAATTTAGAACTCTTAAAGATGTAATATTTATGATATGTAAATATGAATGAATGGCTAGAATATCCATTTATTTATATTTATGTATGTTCTGACGTGCCCGGAGGACGGGGCGCCACAGTTGGTGTTAGAGCCTAGGTTTAGTGAACCTTCAGGTCTTGGGTTATGGAAAATCATGCGTTCTGTCGTGGAGAAGCTTTATAGCGAGTCGCGTCAGGACGCTATCGAGTTCGGGAACAACGTGAAATCTACATTCAAAAGACGAGTAAGGGCGTCGAGATCGAAGATCGGAGATTTATGCAACGAGTTATCTTATTTTAAGGGGGGTAGACAGGAGTATGTACCAGGAGAAGTTTTAGATATCACCCAGAGAGACACCGTTAGAACCCCGCAACTTCATCTTTATAAGTCCTTTTCTCTTTTACCCCAGGCCCTTGTGTCAACTTTTTGAAGTTCTTTTGCATGTCCTTCCTTCTTATATCATCAGTCCTCAATGACACCGTCAAGAATCATTCGTCGATAACCCTTATGCCCCAAGTCCTGTTGGTAACTAAATCAGAAATTCAATCCTAGAAAATAACCTTATCTTCATGTTTTCATGCCTCGCATTTGATTCTCATTCGATTCAAGTAATCATCATTGAGTTAACTTTTCTTTGTAGAACTCAAAATCAATTCTTTGTTAATTACCCATTCCGGACTTTCAACATTGATGAAATCTTTTGCCATCTTTCAGTTTCTCTCGATTCTGAAACCACAATCCGTTGTAGTGATTTTGTGAAATCTTTGTACACTCTTGAAATCCTTACTAGGGAAGTAAACTTAGACGCTTGAATTGAAGTACGTTAGGCCGGTGTAACTTCAGGGTAAATATCTAGTTTGGCTGCCCATTTCTTAACATATCTTTGTCAGAAGCTGATTGTACTGGATTAGTTTTAAGGACATTTATTTAAGTATTGTTCACTATCCTCCTCTTGTTTCACCTACATTTGAACCCCAAATGGCTATTCAATTTGTGTCAATGGTGATTGCCTTTACCGTGACCATTTGACCTTATTCAACCTATCTTTTGAACCATTTGGGAATCTTCCCTTGAACCTCGGTAAATGACTTGTTCATCTTCCCTAAGTCGTTTTAACCTCCAGCCACATATCGTGTAGTTTACTACATCATTCGAAATCCTCGGCTAAACGCTTGACCACTCGCCGCCCTAGGTTGCCTCTCCTAAGGCCTAGATCAATGAGGAATGGTAGTTATTAGAGTTTAGCACTTTCACGAGGAACTCAGATCGTGCACATCTTCAGAAGAACCACATGGCGCATCATCAAGTCGCAAAATAGATCTCTACTTGGAGTTATAACACTAAATGTCGCCAACTAGGACATAAGAAGTATGAGTGTCCACATCTCACGCAGAGGAATTCGAACAACCAACCCCAATAATGGAGACAACCCCCTAACCAACCGCCTAGGTACCTATAGCCAGTTCAAGTTACTAGGCCAGCTACTCATGTAACACCCCAGTACAGACCCTAGTTACAACAACTTGGTTTATAACGACAAGTGTAATGATCCAGCTCAGACCCTAGTATTAGCGACCGTAAGCCGATAAGATCTTTGGTCACTAAAAGATTGAAAACCCTATGTTAGCCCGAAAACCCTAATTCGATTCGCAAACCCTAGAAAGACTAGATATTCAAAGGTAAAACTCTAATATTCAGAGAAGACTCCTAACATCCTAAATTAAGAATATAATAAGAAATATTAGATTAAAAATAAAAAATTCTCATAATTAGGGTAAAATGACCATTTTGCTCCTAGTACAGTAAAAAGTCTTAAAATTCTAAAATTTGACACATGGACACCATAAATTAGATATTTAAATACAATTAAGTAACAAAAGACAAAATAACATCAAAAAATGACAAAAATGCCCTTAGTGGCCGGCCACATTGGGGTTTGTGCCCAAAAAGTGACTTTTTATAATTTTTAAGCCCTTAAAATTTTTCTCAAAATTTTCTGGGATTTTCTAGACATTTCTAGAACTTTTTCAAAAATATTTTTCAAAGTTTCCCTCGAATTTCTGGAATTTTTCTCTAAATTTAAAATTATATATATATATATATAATCAAAAATCAAAAATAAAAAATGAAAGCAAAGATTCGCCCCTAGATTTGTGTTTTTCTCGAAATAAACAAAAAACTTTTTTTAAATATTTTTTTTAATCGCCTCTTTTTGTTGGTTGTTTAAAAGATCCTAATTGTCCCTACTGTTTTGATCTCCATTGCAAAGGTACCTAAACTAGATTCAGATCCTAGTCATCAATAACCATTCATCAAATACATCAACAATCATCATCATCCATCATTTATCATCATCATTCATCATATCATCATATGGGGGATCCTAAACATGCATCTACGTTCGATATTCCATGCTTTGGTATTTAAACAAGTAAGGATGGGGTACTTACCGATGGGCGTCGACGAGATATATGATGGTCAGGCTCCCGCAGAATAAGGTCGACAACAACAGCGTCCTCGGGAGGCTCATAGCGTCTCAAGCCACATGGAACTGCGCGATGAGATAATGGATCTTAAGTGTGGGGGTTGAAAGGTGTCGAACGGCCATCTCCAGTGCCATTATCCAAGAAGTCAGCAATCTCGGCCTCAACAACAGTATCTGCAGCCGCCTACGCCTCCTTAGCTGCACGCGCCTCCTCAGCAACACGACGGGAGGCAAGCTCCACCTCGAGCACAAGGGCATCCATCGTCGCAGTGGGCTGCATGGAAGTGACCCCGCTAGCAGAGGGGTCCTATCATGACCCTGAGTCGTCATCACCATGGCCCAGACCCGCAATGAAGAAGAATGGAATCACTAATAGCAGGGTGAACATCGTGAGAAGCAAGAAAGAAGCCAGGAAAATAAGAGAGATGGGAGGATAAGAAAGAGATGAGAGAGAGTTTGAGAGTGCGAGAGGGTTAGAGAGAGAGTGACAAAGTGAAGAATGAGACCACCCCGCACGCCTTAAAGGGTCTGGTACGCGTCTCAAGTTGGCAGTCGCCACTTCTAAAGTGAGTGACCGCCAGGTTGCCCAAAAGCCACACAGCGACCGCCATGTTGTAGGGATTTCTACCCGGCAGCCGCCATGTCAGAAGTGTTTTGTCCTGGCGACTGCCACGTTGTCAAGGGTCACATTACCATTATGACGTTTTAGGGGCCTGATTGGGTGTTTTTGTTTCGTTATTTATATGTACCTTACTATATATGCACATGCTTAGCAAAATAATATATATATATATATATATATATATTTATTTATTTATTTATTTATTTATTTATTTAAAAATAATAATATATAAATAAAAATTTTCAGCGAATAATAAATAAAAAATTTGTTTCTTTAAAATTTTAATTTTCATCCCGAATTTTTAGGTCTTAACTCGACCTATTAATTCGTGATATCCTCTCCGATAAAATTCAAAATCTTAACTTGGCTTTTGCCTCATACCTCGCACTGACTCGTCGGTCCTCCTCATAACCTTAAATTGACTCGTCAGTCTTCCTCACGACCTTAAACTGACTTGTCGGTCCTCCTCATGACCCTAAACTGACTCGTCGATCTTCCTCATGACCCTAAACTAATTCATCGGTCCTGCTCATGACCCTAAACTGACTCGTCGATCCTCCTCATGACCTAAAACTGAATGATCTTTTTTATGGCATCAGAACTTTCTTACATTAAATGTCTGCATCATGTTAACATTTATTCATGTTAGCATCCACATCATGTTTCTTATCATTACATTTTGCCCCGTGAACTACGTTTTGATCTGATTCCTAGCAAAAGGGGTACGTAGGCAGCTCGATGAAAATTTGAGTACGACCAACATCATATGCATGCTTGTGTGCTTGTGGCCTAAGATTGACGGCTCGGTCAAATGGTTGTTGTCTCTGGGTCTTTGATATAACCTGCTTCACGCATTGTTATGCAAGTTATATAAAAGAGGGGCAACTGTAGACATCCCAATTTGACCCCACCTAATCTTAGGCAAATCCGATGATGAAAACAGGTAGAATGGGGCCTCAGTTCGTTCCTCAAAAAGTGATCCAAGCTCGGTATTTAAACCCAGAACCTTCAAACCAATGAAATTTTGTCAAACTATTAAAACTTGCTGCCCAAGTAAGGCGACCGCCAACTTGTACTGTGGCGCCCGCCATCGAACTTTGTAAAAACCCTAGCCCAAAGTGGTGACCGCCATCTTCAATCATGGCGATCGCCCACTCCCATTGTGGCAACCTCCATAGAACTTTGTGGAACCTTCCAAAAACATGGCGACCGCCAACTTTCATTGTGGCGACCGTCAACTCCAAATAGCCTAACGTGTCCCAAAACGTGGCAACACCTTATTGGTTGAAGAATTTTATAAATACCGCACCCCAGCGTACGTTTTCAGTATGAATTTTGAGTGAGAGAGACTATGCCGATATATCGAGTGATCTCGAGCTCCGACGCCGAAGCCCTGCTGAAATTCTGAGTCCCGAACCTCCAATATCTACATTTGAAGCCATAGCTTGGATCACCATCCGAGAAGTGAACAATTGGAGTTCATTCTGCCGACTTGAGGATTCCCCGGCAACCTAGGTACCTCGTTTGGACCTTCGACCTTTCTAAACTCTATTTCTCTCTCTTGCGGTGGTCGGGTTAATATTCATCCTCAAATTTTGCAATTTCATTTATATTCGATGTAATGTAGTTTGTAGTTTGTTATTAATTTCATTTCATTTTTATTTCGTTTTAATTTTTTGATACATTCAACTAATTCATTAAAATAGTGCTAATATATCTCTAATAATTACAACTCCACAATGTTGCTAATTGTTATAATCAAAGCACTTATATGAAAATGGATGCAATTGTCAATATTGCACCCATTTAATTGTTAATTTTATCTTAATGTTAATTTAGTGCTTTCTTTATTAGTACTTTTATTTTTCTTTTAATTTAATGTTCTAACATTAATTACATTCCTTTTCTTTTTATTAGTCTAATTTTTGTTTATTAGTATTTTATTTTCTTCTCTTGTACCATTAACTGAATGCTCCATTTTAATTCTTAACTTTCATTTAGTAGTAATATAATTCTTTTTAGCATTTATTTTCTTCTTTTTTTTTTCTTATAATATAGTTTTATTTTCTTTTTCATGTCTTATTTCTTCTAGCTTAATGTAATGCATTAGTCATTTTTTTTATTCCATTCTTATAACATTAGTTTAATACTCTATTTCATTTCTAGCTTAATATTTCTTTTCTAGTTTTCATTTCTTTTCTTTTATAGTAGTGTAATTTTTTAGTATTTTATTTCTTTTTCTTTTCTTTTCTTGCGATGTAGCTTTAATTTCTTTTATTTTTTCTTTAGTCCTATTTTCTTTTCATTAATATTAATGTTCCATTCTATTTTCTTCTCTTTTTAGCTTTTTATTTTTTACATTTTCTTTTCTTTTAAGGTTAATGTAGTTTTTTTTTACTAACATTTCATTCTCTTTTCCTTCTCTTTTATCACTAGTTTTAAATTTTCTTATAATGTCCTTTTTTTTTCTTTTAAAATTTTATTTTCTTTTCGTAATATTTTATCTCATTTTATCCTTTATTTTCTTTATTAAATCTAAAAATCATAAAAAAGCCCTTTAAGCAAGTTTTCACCTTTAAATATAATTTTCTTAAAATGTGGATAGTTAGGTGAGTAGTTAGGTTTTTTATTGGTAATCCAAATGAATATTTTCCAACATTTCCATTATAACATTTTTTTTAATAAATTTTTCTTTATTTTCTTTTTCCTTAAATCTTTAAATTCTCTTTTTGATGTAACTCTATTTTCTTTCTTAATAAGCCTTCTTTTAATTTTTATGCATTTTTTTTTACATTTAGTTTTTTTTTCTTTAATGCTAATTCGGTTTATTTTTGTAATGTGCATATTTTGATTATTTTTCTTTAGAATGCATGTTTAGAATAGTTTAGTTTGTTTTATTAATAATTCATGTTTAAATGATTCTAGCATTTTCTACCATATTTTATTCTTTCACGCAAATCATGTTAATTAGTTCGTTTTTATGAAATTGCATGCCATAGGATTTAGGATGTTTCTTTTGATATTTATTTATTTTGGAGTGTTATGTACATATTTTATGTATTTTCTATACTTGATTTTGAATGTTCTCTCTTTACGCTATTTTTTTTATTTGCATGCATTTGAAAAATTCTATTAAAAAACCAATGATGACTAGTAGAGGCCAACCTACGGTTGGGCGAACGGGGTGCCTAACACCTTTTTCGATTCGTATCTTAGCCCCCGAACCCTTTTTCTCTGGTTTACGTTTTAAAAGATCAGTAGCTATTTTGTTTTTCTTAGTTTTTTTTCAAAAAACTAAGTGGCGACTCTATTTTTAATAAAAAAGAGTTTTCAAAATTTAGCTTTCAAGGTGTTAAAACATTTTTGTAAACATCTTTGAAATCTCCTATTTTTGACCCCTAAATCCCAACACCACAGTATTTTTCGGCGACTCCGCTGGGGACTGATTTTTAAACTCAAATAAGAGGGCTAGACTTCAAAATATCATTGGTTCTTAATAAAATTTCTCACTTGCATTTTTGCATGCATATACATTATTTTTCAACCCCCCTGCCTGGTCGACTTGATGCCCTGAACATTAATCCGTTTCGTGAAATGTTGAGAAGACGGGCAACCCTTACTGACTGTACGCTACCATAGGTGCAGTAAAAGAGTTCGGGTGTACTATTTGACCATATCCTGCACCACTCCAGGCATGGGAGTTATATACCCGGCTCTATTCAGAAGGTACCATGTTCGATTGACCAAAATTGGCCTTTTGCATATAGTGAACTTAGAACTCCTCAATTAGGTGCTGCTAACCCTAATAGGATTATGTGCTTTTCTTTATTGTATGTTTCGGTTGTATATTGTTAGGATTGTTTGTTCGGATCAGACTAGTTCTTTTCCCAGTCTTGGCTCGGATTTTCTGTTATCCTTTGAATATATTAGTTTTTTGCCTTTGGGTCCTTACCTGAATTTTGTTCTTTATCCTGATTAGTTTCTCACGCCGTAGTTCTCTTCCCGAGGTCAGGCCTATGTTCATTCTAACACCTCTCTCTCTCCTTCAGGTTCTTCTCGAATTGTCAGTTCCTCCCAGTTGTTGTATTAGGCTTCTTCCCGGGGTTATGCCCGTGTTTCATTTGTGGACCTTTAAGATAGTTTCTCTCCTTTCTGGGTTTTTCTCATATTGCTAACTCTATATCCCATTTCTTAGTCTAGGGTTGCTTTCTTCAAACCTCTTTCTTTTGACCTATGTGAGAAAAGTATTGTTCTCCTACCATTATGCTGCCAGTTTTTCTCATAGGTCGAACCAGTCTCTTGGGGGTTAGAATAATCTTCTTGCCGGAGCGTCGTCCGTCTAGATAAAGCCTTTCCTCTAGAACTTAGTTAATTCATTTCCTTTGGTTCTTATCACGGGTTTTCAGATGTTCAGCTATTATGCTGTTGGCATGAGCCCGACATGGGCATTATTTCAATTTATGCTGTTTGGGATATCTGGATGATTTGCTGTCTATTGTCTGAATTTTTTCAAAAAATATCTTAGACTGGTTATTTTGCTTGTGGGACCTAGGTTTTTCTGTGCGATACCTTTAATCTGGAAAGAATACAGTTGACATGAGTTTGGGTAAGATCAGAATCAGGCAGGCTTCGTAGAATATCTTAATCGACCAATATGGCAAAGAACGAAGTTAATCTGACAGCCCTGATGAGGGCTATTATCGAGATACAGCGGGGCATGGAACAAGAGACCCAGGTTCAAACTCAGTGTCAAGCCCAGATTCGAGCAATCCAGGCCCGTATGCTCGGTGTAAATGAACAGCCAGACAATACGAATGAGAATGATAGAGATTTTTGGGATGACAACCAAGGGCCGAAGATACCATAAGTTGCTGTGCCACCTCGGGTTCCCCGTCCTATTGTGGTAGAAGAAGAAAATACTGCCCAATCTAGGAAATTTGCGCTGGCAGAAAAGAATGACCGAATGGAAAAGGTGTTGAGGAAGGCAAAAGGAGTAGAAGAATATATGCTGCACGTAGGTGGTTTATGCTTGTTTTCAGATGCAAAGCTGCCCGAGAAGTTCAAGATGCCAGAAATGAAAAAGTTTAACGGTACTAGGGATCCTCGTATTCATTTAAGAATGTATATGGGCACTCTCTCCCCCATGGGAATTGATGATCAACTCAAGGCCCAATTGTTCCATCGATCACTTTCTAGAGCAGCGCAGAGGTGGTTTCTCTCTCTCGAAGTGGCCAAAATTAGAACATGAAATGATATAGCCACCGCTTTCATCAGTCAGTACAGCTACAACATCCAGCTGGACGTCACTACTCGAGAGCTTGAAATATCCCGACAAGAGAGTCGGAAATCTTTCATTGACTTCATGACCCGTTTGAGGGGCAAAGCTGCAAAAATGACAAACAAACCAACCGAGAAAGAGCAGGTGAGAAAGGTAGTTAAGAATCTACGGTCTGCATTAAAGCGCTACCACATCACGCAGCCACTTTCCACCTTTGAACAGTTATTCGACGCTAGGGGCAAATCGAGGACGCTATCCATTTTAGTGATATTGAGAAGACAGAATCCAGTCAGAAACCACTAAAAAGGACTTTTTTCGCAACTAACCAAAACCAATCTGCAGCAACTAACCTCGTGTCTCGCTCAGGCGAGGTGAACCTTTTGAACACTTCTTCTTCCACCCATCAAACAACCAACCTTCAACAATCAGGTATTGGTCAGCAAACACAACAACAGCCGCGAAGAACTTTCACCCATCTCAATATCCCGTTATCCATTGCTTTGAACCGTCTGATAGAGAAAGGACTCATCAAGGTACTAGATCCCATGCCAGTGCCCGATCCACTTCCTCCGAGGTACAATGCCTCCCAATACTATGCCTTCCACCAAGGCCACAGGCACTTGACTGACAAGTGTATGAGGCTCCGCCATGAGATCCAGAATCTCTATGACAACAAAGTGATTCCTCCTCCATCAGCAACCCCGAAACCGAACGTTACTACTAACCCATTTCCAAATCATGCTAGGCAAGCTGGGGTCAATTGTGTGACTTTGGGACAGCCTGAAGACCCGAGTCAATTCATTTGTTCAGCACACCTACCGCGCCCGCCTGTTTCACCTATCAAGGATTCGATAAATTGTTCATTCACGAGGTAGATGATTGGCCGTTGGACTATCCCACTAGGTCTTATGGGTTTGGCCATGTACTCGATGGAATCACCATTCCCTAACTTTTTGAGGAAAAGGTACACGTTGTTGACATGCAATCCTATTAGCTGGTAAGGATTGTGTTGAAATCTGATAGGGCCGAGTGGGCTGACTTTTGGGCCACTCGAGAGCAGCAGATATATTTTATTGAGGAAGACATCTGGGAAAAAATTGACAACATATGGGCTATTGAAGACGACAAGGAAAGAAGGGAAAGGGCGGCCGTTAGTGACCTAAATAATCTGTGGGTATTTGAAAGCCCTATGCACTTAAGTGAAGTGAGACAGACTGATAATGTCATGCCTGGCTTATGGGACCCTGAAGATGGCGTGGAGCACCTTACCCGAAGTGGAAGACATTTTAAGCCAGCTCAACTAGAGAGGGGACAACCGAGTGAAAAAGAGAAAGAGACAGAGCAAGAACAGAATGATGATGCCGTATTGAGACAATTGAAAAAGACACAGGCCAACATCAGTATCTGGGGCTTGTTGATGGCTTCGCACAAGCACAAACAAATTATTTTGAAAGTGTTGAATAAGGCCAGTGCCTCGATAGATGCAACCCCCGAGCAGCTTATAGGACTTATTCTGCCAGCCGTCAAACCAAAAGTCATTTTCTTTTCTGATAAGGATTTGCCCGCTGAAGGAAAAAGTCACAACAATAAAAATGGGTTTTCAAAATTTAGCTTACGATGTGTTAAAATATTTTGTAAATATCTTTGAATTTTTCTATTTTCGACCCCTAAATTCCAACGCCACAAATAGTTATTATTATTTTAAAATCCAATTCACCCCTCTTAGGTTGCCTAAGACTAACAATTGGTATAAGAGCTTAGGCTCTTGCTTTAAACTTAGCCGTCTAAGAGTTTTCATGGCAACTACTAGTATTGGACCTACTAGATCTGAAGGCCAGTCCACCAACAAACCCCATTTGTTCAATGGAACAAATTATAATTATTGAAAGACTGTGTTAGTTCTAGACAACCCAAGAGATGGTGAATTGAATTTTAAAAACAATAATAACAATTTGTAAAAAAAAATTCAAAACTTTTTAATTTCACAAGTACATATAGTAAATATATCAAGAACTAAAGTAATACAGAAATTAAAGAGGTAAGAGAGAGAGAAAATGAACTGGATACCAAGATTTATAGTGGTTCGATTTCTTCCAAGCGTACGTCCACTCCTCAAGACTCCCTGTCACGCCCCAAACTCCGGTTCACATGAAATACCCAAAAACAGCCAAACATGATACCCAACCGAGAATACACTCTCATTATAAAATATACATGCATTGTATATAAACGCTAAACGGCTACAATACATAAGGCTCCAACGCAAAAATCTTACACTACATCGTTTCAACAAAAAAAAACATGTTACAACATACATGTAACAAAAAGAACAAAAGGAAGACTATAACTCTTCCACCTATCCAGCATCTCCAGATCAACTCGCGTGACCGGTACATGAAGAAAATTAAATCCCACACCATGAGTCAAAACTTAGCAGAAACTAGATAGGCATGCAGTGTAAGCTAAACATACTCGAAAAACGAGGTACAGTTTTAGACTCTCTTTCAAGTCTTAAAAATAATTTCACATGCAAAGGAAAACGAGGATACAACCGTGTTTTTTACTTACTCACAAGAGCCATGAAAACAGTTGGAAAATGATTTTTAGATCGCGATTCACACAACTCTTAAAATAGTTTAAAAATTGGTCTATCCGTCCCATAATGCAATACATGCAATCCATAATACATACAGTCGGCCTTTACATGCCGTAACCACAGTCCTAGCACTGAGATAAAGATCCATACATAAACATACATTCCCGGGATAAAATCATATACTATGGAGTAGAACCATATACCAAATCACGGGGTAAAATTGCATACTAGACCACGGGGTAAAATCGCAAACCAAACCATTTACCCAAAACCAGACCACGGGGTAAAATCGCATACTTTACCATAAGCCACGAGATGGAACCGCCGACAACGAATTATACCACGAGATAAAATCGTAAACCACGGGATAAGCCCGCATATTGCAGGATAAAACCACATATTACAGGATAAAACTAAACATTATAGGATAACACCGAAAAACTACGGGATGACACTGAAAATTACGGGATAATACCGAATCACCATATACATATTAAACCAGGGTTTAAATGTATAAAGCCACGTACTATCACTACGTTTCACAAATCACGTCACATGCTACACACACGACTCACAGAATACTTGCAACCCATCCAACATATACCATATGCTTCCGTTTCGCATATTCCACATAACCATGCCTATAAAACTTCTGAGTTTTAAAGCATGCAACTACGGTACACGTAACGATACCAAAATCATGTAATTCACTTACATAATTCATGCATAATAAACCACAATTATAAATGCATAAAACCAGCTATAAGCACACATAGCCATATAACCTCAAACCGTGAAAACACCCGCCACAAAACCCGACATCCATACACCTGAACCCATGACGCCCACACGCGCCAACACGGACAACAAACCTATAGAACTTGACCTAACCAAAGGTCAACACCAAACCCACAAACCTGGTCCTCACCAAAACCCCACCTTAAAACCAAACCATGGACTCACACTTCTCGTGCTTAACCGTCATGCACACAACCGTGTCACAACACCCAAACCTAACCAGGCACGTCAACCCGAAGACGGCATCTAAACAAGCACCCAGGATCATGACACAAACCTCGAAACCACCACACGACCAATCGAACCTCAAAAGGGATCCACAGGTATTTGAATCAACTAATCCTATAAATTAATCAATTGAATACCATAGGACACCGATTGCAAACCAAAATCCAACCATCAAACCACTAAAAACACACCCCAGCACTTCATTCGACTGGACCCAACCCTAAGTCGACTGAACAACACACTGAAAACCACAAAAAATGCATTAAAGCACAATCCAGTCGACTGACCCTCGAGGTCCAGTCGACCGAACTCAAGAACCAACATCCAGTCGATTGAACTCATAGGTTCGGTCGACTGAACTAGGGCGAACACCGTTTTTGAGCTACGGGTTTGGTCCTCTAAACCCAAAATCAAAGCCTCTAAACACCGATTCAACACCCTCGAACAAACACACGCCCAGGCCTAGCACTAAGACCTCAAAAGAAACTCCTGATACCCGATTCCATCCATCGAAACCAACAAAAACATGTTTTAAACCCAAAAATTTAACTTTTAAACAAGATCAGATCTATAATAATCTAACCGTTAAAAATACGCACGATTACACGTAGCACCCTTATAAGACATGAGAGTCTAGGATCCTATCTCGGTGAGTTGAAAACTTGATGCCTCAAATCACGTGCAAAATAGAGTTTTGCCGAAATCAAATTCTGACTGGATGGTTGCGTAGCCCACCGTGCCAATAACAAAGATCGGTTGTTAGATCGTCAAAAATCGAGCCCCGAACCCCTGAGAAGTTAGAGAGAAGGCAGAGAGAAAACAGAAAGCTTATTGGAAAAGTTTTGAAAAATATCTTTTGAAAATATCTAATTTCAGATATTTATAGGCCTCCAAAATATCTTTTTTTTTATAAAAATATTTCAAAATTTGCACCGCAACACCCCACGGCCCCCGGGAACCTGTCCCATATGCATATTTAACCCCGATCATGCATCAAAAGCATTAAAAACATGCTAAAGAAAAAACACTAAACGCGCGTTGAAAAACGCCGAAAAAGAAAACGGGTCAGAGTCTCACAACTCTACACCCTTAAAGGAATTCGTCCCCAAAATTAAACTCAAGGTCAAAATAATAAATCGTCGATCGCAATCGACACAAGCATACGAGATGGTCAGCCAAACCATTCCTAGGATATGGTCAAACACGGTTAGGCATCCTAAACAATGGCCAACTATCTCAAAGACACAAGATCTACCACACACCCCAACCTCACATCATCACCAGCCACTGCCTCAACATAGGACATCATCCACAAAATCTATCACCAACTCCTAAACTGATGCAACAAGGAAACTGGCCCAAAGCCTACATACTCATAAAGTACCTCTGCTCACTGAAGGTATGTCTGCATCATCTGGCACAACTGGTGGCCTAGAAGAACTGGGAGCGATGAGAGAATACGCTCGGGGCAATCCCACTCTGTCCTGTCTACCATAAACCGGCACTCTCGGCTGCCGTGTCGACTAAACTGACATACTTCTACCTGCCATTCGGGAAGTCTAAACCGCAGGATACTATTGTTTCTCCTGCACATACGAACCCTCAGGTGTGCCCACTGTACTCGACGCACTCTCCCTCTGAGGACAAGTCCTGCGAATATGTCCCGTCTGACCACATCTGTAACAAACTAGCATCTCCCTATCCTGTGACTGATTCGGAACGGAGCTCTGAGACTGCCTTAACTGTGGGTCTCGATACTGTCTCGATTGTGGGTAATCTGGCACACGATGCCCCGGCTGTCTACACCGATAACATCTGAACTCCCTCTACTCTAGCCTCCCCGACGAAGCCACTGATGGTGTTGGTGCAGAGAACTACTGTGGTCTAGATGGATGAAAGCTAGGTCCAGAGGACCTCTGCCTCTTGCTGGAACACCCACCTGACTGCACCTCTGTCCCACCCTGTGGTGTCCAGGCCTCCCTGGAAGCTCAAATCTCAGTTATAGTGTTCTCCACCCTCGCTGCTACCTCCACCAGCTCTGTGAACATCCAAAGTCCCATCGTGGCCACACGCTCCCTGATCGCTAGCCTCAAGCCCTGCTCAAACCTCATAAATCGCAGCTCGTGTGTTCTCACCAACTCTAGTGCAAATCGGGATAAACATGTAAACCTAACCTTGTACTGCATGACATCCATAACCCCATGCGTAAGAGTGTAGAACTCCTCCCTGTATAAATTCCTCTTCGAAGCTGAGAAGTATTTCTTCAAAAAAACTCTTGTAAAGACTGCCCATGTGACTCCCGCAATGGTCCTGGCGTACTTCCACCACGCATGAGCAGCACCCCTCAGCTGAAAGGTAGCAAAAGAAACCCGTAACTCATCCTCCTCAATCTGTAATGTGTCTAGGATCCGAATCACCAACTCCAGCCACTCTGTTGCCACAATAGCATCAGAATCTCCCACAAAGGTAGGTGGATCCATGCGCTTGAACTCCCGCATCGCTACTGTAGCTCTCGCCTCAGGTACTCGCTCTATCTCCTCTCCTCGCTGACATCGCATCTATATGAAAAAGACAAAACATGAGATGCAGCACATAGCATAAACCACATAAGCATGAAAACACATAAGCGCATAGGTTCATGCTAAATAAACCCCACATACTGAGGAGAACCCACAAGAATGACACATCAATCTGGATAACCTACTCAGATTTCTTGCTAAAAATCACGTCAGCTAAACGTGTTTCTAGCTTGGCTCCTAAGTTTGTTAATCCAAACGTCCAAAGGCAAGACTATCACTCCTAAGATTCAACCCACATGTTCACATATACACATCGTTCACATATCTAACATGCTGACACGTTCATGTTATCAAAGCATTTAAACACATGCAATCAAGCTTACGCAATCAACCTCATACGATGATGCAACCTCTTTCCACGGCTCTTAGGTATTTGAACCTAGAGCTTTGATATCAATCTTTCACACCCCAAATTTTGATTCACGTGAAACACCCAAAAATAGCCAAACATGACACCCAACAAAGAATACACTCTCATTATAAAATATACATGCATTGTATATAAACGCCAAATGGCTACAATACATAAGGCTCCAACGTCAAAAGCTTACACTACACGGTTTTAACACAAAAAAAAATGTTACAACATACATGAAACGAGAAGAACAAAAGGAAGACTATAACTCTTCTACCTCTCCAGCACCTCCAAATCAACCTGCGTGACCGGTACCTGAAGAAAATCAAATCCCACACCATGAGCCAAAGCTCAGCAGAAACTAGATAGGCATGCAGTATAAGCTAAGCATACTAGGAAAACGAGGTACAATTTTAGACTCTCTTTCAAGCCTTAAGAATAACTTCACATGCAAGGCAAAGCGAGGATACAACCGTGTTTTTGACTCACTCACGAGAGCCTTGAAAACAGTTGAAAAATGATTTTTAGATAGAGATTCACACGACTCGTAAAACAGCTTGAAAATTGGTCTATCCGTCCCATAATGCAATACATGCAATCCATGATACATACAACCGGCCCTTACACGCCGCAACCACAGTCCGAACATTGAGATAAAGATCCCCACAAACATACATTCGCAGGATAAAACCGTATACTATGGAGTAGAACCATAGACCAAACCACAGGATAAAACTGCATACCAAACCACAGGGTAAAATCGCAAACCAGACCACGGGGTAAAATCGTAAACCAAACCACGGGGTAAAATCGCATACTTTACCAAAAGCCACGGGATGGAACCGTCGACCACGGATTATACCACAGGATAAAATCGTAAACCATAGGATAAGACCACATACCGCGGGATAAGACCGCACACCACGGGATAAAATCGTATATTATAGAATAAAACTGAACATTACGGGATAACACCGAAAACTACAGGATAATACCGAATAACCATATACATATTAAACCAGGGTTTAAATGTATAAAGCCATGTACTATCACTACGTTTCACAAACCACGTCACATGCTACACACGCGACTCACAAAATACTTGCAACCCATGCAACATATACCATGTGCATATGTTCTGCATATTTCATATAACCATGCCTACAAAATGTTTAAGTTTTAAAGCATGCAACTACAGTACACATAACGATACCAAAACTATGTAATTCACTTACATAATCCATGCATAATAAACCACAATTATAAATGCATAAAACCAGCAATAAGCACACATAGCCATATAACCTCAAACCGTGACATCACCCGCCACAAAACCCGACATCCATACACCTAGGCTCGCGACGCCCACACGCACCAACACGAACAACAAACCTACAGAACTTGACCTAACCAAAGGCCTACACCAAACCCACAAACCTGGTTCTCACCAAAACCCCACCTTAAAACCAAATCACAAACTCACACTTCTCGTTTTTAATCGTCATGCACAAAACTGTGTCACAACACCCAAACCTAACCATGCACGTCAACCCAAGGACGACATCTAAACAAGCACCCGGGATCGAGACACGAACCCTAAAACCACCACACGACCAACCGAACCACAAAAGGGATCCACAGGTTTTTGAATCAACTAATCCCATAAATTAATCAATTGAATACCATAGGACACCGATTGGGAACCAAAACCCAACCACCGAAACACCAAAAGCACACCCCAGCACTTTAGTCGACTGGACCCAATCCCCAGTTTACTAAACAACACACTGAAAATCATGAAAAATGCCTCAAAGCACAGTCCAGTCAACTGACCCTCGAGGTCCAGTCGACCAAACTCAAGAACCAAGATCCAGTCGACTGAACTCATTGGTTTGGTCGACTGAACTGGGGCGAACACCATTTTTGAGCTACAGGTTTGGCGCTCCAAACCCAGAATCGAAGCCTCCAAACACCGATTCAACACCCTCGAACGTACACACGCCCAGGTCTAGCATTAAGATTTCAAAAAAAACTCCCGATATCCGATTCTATCCACCAAAACCAACAAAAACAGGTTTTAAACCCAAAAATTTAACTTTTAAACAAGATCAGATCTACAACAATTTAACCGTTAAAAACACACACGATTACACGTAGCACCCATATAAGAAATGAGAGTGTAGGATCCTACCTTGGTGAGTTAAAAACTCGACTCAAAATATCTGAGCTTGGTTCCTGAAGTGAATGGGTCGACTCATATCTTTGTTGGTGTCGACGCAAACTTCTGCATCTCCCTTGCCCACACGGTGGTGTTGACTCATGGATCATTTATGTCGACCCTTTTTTGTCTTGCAAGCAACTAGAATATTTGTGTTGTCTCATGGAGCATTTTATGTCAACCCTTTTTTATTTTGTGTCCACCCTTTTTGTTTTGGTGTCGACTCAAAAATCTATAAAAAGTCTCGGTTGATTTTTGTTAACTAATTTTCATTTTGTGTCAACCCTTTTTGTCTGACAAGCTACCTGAAATATTTTTGTGTCGACCTTTTTTTATTTTGTGTCGACCCTTTTTTCACCCGAAGTCAGGAATCTAATGGATTACTTGGTGTCAACTCAAATGGCGTTGGTGTCGACTCAAGTTGAATCCCGTAAGGCTTGTGTAGGTGTTGACTCGAATTCTTTTGGTGTCGACTCATTTTGCTCATATGCCTTTGACTTGGTGTCGACTCAGAGTACATTTAGTATCGACGTAAAGTTGATTCCGGTCCAATACTAAAGGTGTTGACTCAAACAAGTACCTGAAACATCTTAGACAAATATGTTAGTTAAGGTGTCGACTTAATTTTTTAATGGTGTCGACACACTTGAGAGTTTCCAGCGTATTTTTCCTTTAACTGTCGACTCAAATATCAATTTGTGTCGACTCAAAATATTCTTTGACATAACACTTAGTGCCAACCTTTGATGCAACGAGTCAGCACAAATAGTATACGGTGTCGACTCATTAGTCATGTAGTGTCAACATTTATCTTTTTAGCAACATTAAAATATTATCATTTTAAAATTAATTTAATTAAAAAAATAAATTATGAAATTCATCAAAATTTAATTAAGAAGTCTTTGGGATAACAGGCTAGAATGAGAATCTACATTCAAGCTATAGATTATGACCTATAGAAGTCTTTGGGATAACACCAAATGACCTAATAAAGTTTTGGTACCAAAATTCAAACTTTGATTCTCTTTGCAAGTATGTCACAAGTTCTCATTCAAAGAGGGAATGTGGTATCTTGTTAGTGCTTGCTCAAGACACATGGCAGGTGACAAGTTAATGTTTGCATCTCTCAAGCCTAAAGATGGTAGATTTGTGACGTTTGGTGACAATAGTAACGGAAAAATCATAAAAATTAACTGTATTGGTAAAAAAAAAATCTCTTTTATTGAAAATATTTTGCTTGTTGATGATTTGAAACATAGCCTTCTTAGCATAAGTCAACTTTGTGACAAAGATCACAAGGTTGTCTTTGATCGTATTAAATGTGTTATTGAAGACTCAATTGACAACAAAGTTGTTTTAGAATGTCATAAGCATGAAAATGTTTATACTTTCAATCTAAATGACCTTTTCAAAAATGACACACCGTGCTTAGCTGCCTTAAGTAATAATAGTTAGTTGTGACATAAAAAACTTGGACATGTACACATGAACTTGATTTCAAAAAAAAATTTTAAAAAAATTGGTGATTGATTTACCTCAAATCAAATTTGAAAAATATAAAATTTGTTATGCATGTCAACAAAGCAATCAAGCTAGACATTATTTTCAATCCAAAATTATGATTTCTACTTCTAGACCTTACAACTATTACATATGGACTTATTTGGTCCAACAAAGACTCTTAGCCTTGGTGGCAAGAGATATGCTTTTGTTATTAATAAAAAAATTTCTAGATACATTTGGGTGCTATTCTTTACTCATAAGAATAAAGCCTTTGTCTCTTTTGCAAAATTGCCTTGGAGAATTTAAAATGAAAAATGTTTTCAAATTTCAAGTATCAGAAGTGATCATGGTAGAAAATTTGAAAATAATAATTTTGAAAAATTTTGTGATGAAAGTAGTATTGACCATAACTTCTTTGCTCGTAGAACCCCTTAACAAAATAGAGTTGTTGAGATAAAAAATAGGACTTTCGAAGAAATTGCTAGAATCATGCATTATAAGAACAATCTACCAAGATACTTTTAGGCCGAGACTATAAACACAGCTTGTTTTATCGTGAACAGAGCCATGATTCGAGTTTCTCTCAAGAAAATTTTATATGAGTTATGGAATAAAAGAAAACTTAACATCAGTTATTTTATGCCTTTGGATGCAAATATTTTGTTTTGAATAACAACAAATAATTTTTTGGCAAGATCGATACAAAATCTGATAAAGGTATTTTTTTAGGTTATTCTTTATCTAGTAAAGCCTATAAAATTTTCAATAAAAGGATCTGAATTGTTGAGGAGTCTATACATGTTATATTTTATGAAGCTAATCTCGGTCCTTCCAAAGAATTTTGTGATGACAACTAGGTTTACATAGAAAAGGCTTTATCAAGAACTAAGAAGAACCAAATCATGAGAAAGCTACAAATAAGCAACAAACTGAAGTCTAACAGGCTGCTAGTGCTTCAAATCAAGAAAATCCAGATTTGCCTAAGGAATTGAGATATGCTCATGGTCATGCAAATGACTTAATCATTGGTGACACGTCTCAATGTATCAAAACTAGATCCTCTCTACGTAATGTTTATGGTAACTTAGCAATCCTTTTCCAGATTGAACAAAAATATTTTGAGGAAGCTGAAAACGATGAGTTTTGGACCTTGACTATGCAAAAAGAGCTAAATTAATTTGAAAGAAACAAAGTTTAGACTTTAGTCTCAAGACCAAGGAACACTTCATCATTGGTACAAAATGAATTTTTAAAAATAAAATGGATGAGAATAGAGTAATTCTTGTAAACAAAGCTCGATTGGTAGCTAAATATTACAATCAAGAAAAAGACATCGATTTTGATGAGACTTTTGCTCCTGTGGCTAGGCTTGAAGGCATTAGGATGTTATTTACTTTTGCATGCTTTAAAAACTTTAAATTTTATCAAATAGATGTCAAAAGTGCCTTTTTAAATGATTTTATCTAAGAGAAAATTTTTGTAAAACAACCTCCTAACTTTGAAAATCCTAATTCTCTAAATCATATTTATAAATTTACTAAAACTCTCTATGGTTTGAAGTAAGCACCAAGAGCTTGGTATGAAAGGCCTGACAAATTCTTGATTGAAAATGAGTTTTCAAGAGAAAAAATTAATACAACTCTTTTTATCAAGTTTCAAGAAAAAGATATACTTGTTATACAAATATATATAGATGATATTATTTTTGGCTCAACTAATGAAACTTTTTGTAACGACTTTGCTAAGTATATATAGGGAGAATTGAGATAAGCATAATAGGTGAGCTCAATTACTTTCTTGAACTTCAAATCAAATAAACACATGATGAAATTTTCATCAACCAATCCAAATACACAAGAGATTTGTTGAAGATGTTTGATATGCAAAAGGCAAAACCTATGAGAACCCTAATGTGCCCTTCAACAAAGCTTGACAAGGATGAAAATGGTAAAGCAGTAGAGGAAAAGCGATATAAAGGTATGATTAGATCCCTACTTTACCTTAGTACTAGTAGACCAAATATCATGTTTAGTATATACATATGTGCTAGTTTTCAAGTTAATTCTAAAGAGTTGCATGTGACTTCCGTTAAGCGCATCTTTAGATACCTATTAGGTACCCAAAATCTAGGATTATTCTATCCTAGAGGAATAGCCTTTGAGTTATTTAGTTATTCTGATGCAGATTTTGTCGGTCGTAAAATTGATAGAAATAGTACAAGTGGAACATGTCAATTCCTAATATACTCTTTAATATCATAGTTTATCAAGAAACAAAACTCAGTAGCCTTATCTACAGCTGATGCCGAGTACATTGTAGCTGGTAGCTGTTGTACAGAGGTTCTTTAGATGAAACAACAACTAGAAGACTATGGTATAAGTTTAGATCATCTTCTCATTAAATGTGATAACACTAGTATCATAAATATATCTATAAACTTATACAACACTCAAGAACAAAGTATATTGGGATTACACATCACTTTATTAGAGATCATGTTCAAAAAAGCAACATAGAATTTCAATTTGTAGGCACCAACTACCAACTTGCTTATATTTTTACCAAACATTTAAATGAAGAAAGATTTTGCTATATCAGATGAGAACTTGGTATGCTATGTGCTCTAAATTGATGCTTAAACTGTTATACTTGCCGTGTATGTTCAATGCATTTCAATGCTTTTCATGCTTTATTTTGATGTGTGAAAAGTGTCGACTGAAGGATAAAAAAGGTCGACACGTGTGAAAGAGCTAACTCAAAACTATATAGTATTGACACATTTTGTTAAAAGTATCAACCTCAGCTATATAGTGTTGACTTGATTCGTTTATCTTGCTCTCAGTAAAATTTGGGTCGACTCATTCAAGAAGAGTGTCGACTCAATAAGCCAAAGGTGTCGACACCCTTGTAAAAAGTGTCGACACAATTTCTGTCATTGGACACCCCCGATATCGCGTGAAAAGTGTTGACTCAATTGCATTTAAGGTCAACACAATTCATAAAATTTATGTATAGGCGGTTTTTTTCCTCTTTTCTCATTCGCGCTTAATACTGTTCACATTCAAAACGTCGGTTCATCTCCTCCCTCTTCGTGTCTCTCCGACAAACCCTAGAGTCGACTCATCCCACCTTGTTCATCTCTTCCACTCACTCTTTGTCTCTTCACCTCCTTCGCTCAACAACAATGGCGGCAAGAACAATGGGTATGGGCAGCCAATTCCCAAATGAAGAGCCGTCAAGCCCTAGAGCGGCAAAGAAACAGAAGATCTAGAAGAAATCGAAGAAGAGCAAGGTCGGACCTTCAAACATCACTCCACTTCAACTCGCTTTGAAGTTCCAGTTCAGTAAGTACAAGATTCTTTACTTCGCTTCTTTTGTGACTAGAAGGGTTATTCCCATCACTCTATTGATTTTCAATTTTTTAATTCAATAGAAATGAAATTCTCTGAGTTGTTCTCCGATCTCGATTGGATGAACTTACTCTAAGTTCGAGAACCCTATTACCCTACACTCGTCAAACTATTCTACACTCATTTCAAAATCACTGACCCTAATATCATTACCATCACCACTTGGGTAAATGGTGTAGACATTCACTTGACCTCTAAAACTTTGAACGAGATCATCGGTCTCCCTGAGGGTCGATTATTTGTTGCCTGCAACAAGGAAAAGAGAATTATTAATGGTTTCTCTTTTCATGATGCGGTGAAATAAAATTTTGAACTCGAAGAGGTTAACCCTTCAAAACCCCTTGAGGCCAACTCCCTTAAACTCGAAATGAGAATTTTGCACCATTTTGTCAATCACATTTTTTTGCCCCAATCTAAAAAATTTGGTGATGTGACCTTTATGCATATTTTCATTATGTGGTGCATCCTCGAAGGCAAGAAATTGAACCTCAGTTATCTTTTCATCTCTGACATGCTACAATCACATTCTAAGTTCAATTCCTCTCTTCCTCATGCCAAGTTTTTGACCCATGTGTTTCAGCACTTTGGTGTTGATCTGTCCACTGATAAGGGAATTCCCTTTTCAAATCATGATTTATATGGACAGAGCACCTTGAAACATATGAAAATTTCAAAAGTTGATGGTGTTTGGTCCATAAAACGTGGAAATCTTACATCCTCTACCCCTGCTCCACTATCATCTAGTCAGACCCCCTCTTCCTCCCTCTACTCGTGCAAATTTTCCCATACCCTTTGTTTCTGGTTCCCCTACTTCTCCTTGTTCTAGGACTGAGATTCATGGCCCCTCATCTCCTATTCCCCCTCCTCTTTTTGTTGCATCGTCATCTGTGTTATGGTTGATATACTGAAAATCATGTTTTTAGTATTTAATTTTATTTTTAATAAAATTAATTTTTTATTTTATGGGAATCTTTATAAGAAATGTATGTATATCACTTATTTGTTATGCGTGGATATCCAATATTTTGTATAGTATTTAATCTGGTGTGTAGAATACGGCTTACACACAAAAAATCAGATTTTAGGTTCTTGCAGAATATAAGTTTTATGTTCACAGTTTAGATGGAAATAGACATACTATCAGTACGACTGTAGCACGGAGTTTTAGTAGGCCTGTCTTGGTTATGGGAAACAGATAATAGCGTCGTCTATTGTTCCGACTCTCTGTGCCAATACACTTTGTGTGTATTGAACGGGATACTTGAGGTAATTAATTTAAGTACTGACTACTGACTATATAAATTAATTTACACCACAAGCTTATTATAAATAGTGCTTCTCTTTTTAATCCTGAAATAATTATTGATTTGCATATATTTAATATTCGCTGTTTTGATTCATTAGAGAGTGTGATCTTATATGGGTCTATATTCCCGGTGAGTTGGATAGCGATATTATTTATATGAAAAATATTAATTATTGACGGAATCCACTTCCCGAAAGATCATGATTGACGATACCCCATTAAGGATGCTTATAAATTTTGACCGGGCCAAACTCTACAGGTGGATTTAATTATCCGGCGGTCAAATAAAGGATTAAAGAATATCAAGATGCCGATTAAATTAAATTGTCAGTAATTAAATTTAATTGGTGGGTATCGAGAATCTAAACGTGGGGAAAAATGGTAAGTATTTAATAACATAAGCTCAATGTAAAAAAGTCTTGAGATTATGGGTCAGAGTGCAATTATAGTTCTTTAGTGGTGTGAGTTGTAATTCAGTATTTTATGAAAATTACAGAAATCGCTGCGACTTTTCATAATTGCATAAATCACCTATAGATATCTGTGTTTCACTGGAAATCTTACTTATAATTACTCCTCAGGTCCCTGCTGTAACCCTATATATATACGGGTAGGCTGAACCAGTTTAGATTTGATTTTCATATCATTCTTGATATATTATTTTTGTCTTTGAAGACTTAAAAAAATATATCGAGGTTCTGCCGGTACAAGTTCTCGGAGGATCGTAACCCACACTACGTTCGAGGATCGTATAAGAAAATACGGTAGATGATCTGGCAGGTGCTTCAACTCGGTATCAAGTCATAGTTGAAGATTAGATTTACAAGAGGTATTCTTCTAAATTAACTTTGGTGGCACGGGTTTTATTTTGATCGTTCTTCTTCAAAAGTTTTATCTGGAGCCCATTTTGGCGTTTGCCCGTCCTGTTAATTTTTTATTGATTAATCGTTTTCAAAAATAATGATCTTGGCAGTATTGCATCCAAAAAATTTGTATCATAGCCGTTTTATTTTTTATTTACGGTTATCGAGACCGGGTAGATTTACAAATGTTGCTAATTTCGTTTTTTAGGCGTTCTAGTCCCGATTTTATGATCATTTATTTTTATTTTTATTTTCATGTTTGATTGAATGGTTTGAATGGATGATGATTTAATTAATTTTTTAACTACGGGAGTTGACCGTGTTAGATTAATTAATTTTTAGATCGAATGTGAGTCTACGAGACATA
Source organism: Heliamphora exappendiculata (assembly GCA_034768845.1). Lineage (NCBI taxonomy): Eukaryota > Viridiplantae > Streptophyta > Magnoliopsida > Ericales > Sarraceniaceae > Heliamphora > Heliamphora exappendiculata. The sequence goes on along the minus strand of JAOTRH010437520.1, from coordinate 923 downwards.
GGTTTTGATGTAAAATTATTTTATGTTCTTTAAGTTTTTTTTCTTAGTTGATTAGAAAAAAAAAATAAGAATATGTATGGAAGAAACGACGGTGGATGACGGCGGCAACCAGCGATGGTTTCAGTGGTTTAAAGCCACGAAAAAAAGCTTGGATGACGGCGGCACAGTGAGGTGCCGGGTTTGAAACAAACAAAGCTGAAATTCCCAAGAACACAACCTGCGGTTTTTCAGGCGCCAAACACGACGCTGGTTTTCCAAGCAAACACTGAAGCCACGGAATCCCACTCAGGCGCAAATTCCATACAAATCCCAGCTTGAATTTTCTGATATGTTTTATCAGTTAGAATCAAATAATCCTTAAATAATCCTGATATTATCATTATACTATAAGCTTACCTTAAACAGGATACTGAACATTTTTGGAGTTTCAATCATATCATAAACCGGGATTGATATTTATCTTGCATTTAATTTATTTTTTATATTTTAATTGCCTGGATGATAAATATTGATTTAATTTATCCTATTAATTTAATTAATTCGAATATTTGATTTTTTTTAAAACATTTTGTAATGAAAGATAAATTTAAGTTTTTTTAATTAATTAATTAATTAAATAAAAAAATTTTGATATTTTATTTTTTACAAAATATCACGTTTAAAGATGATTTTTTTTAAATCAGATATCTTTGAATAACGTGTGAATTAATTCCAAATTTTGAATTAATTAAATAAAAAAATATTTAATCAAAATAAATTATTATTTTTCAAAAAATGTGAAACGAAAAATAAAATAAATAAATACTTTTAATCACTACCTTAGCTGAAAAGCTAGAGAAAAAACTATGTATTTATTAAATTTTATTTGTTACGCATTTAAACACGAAAAGATGGTTTGATAAATCAGAATATTTAGAATCGTA
>JAOTRH010437510.1:0-33887 GCA_034768845.1 Heliamphora exappendiculata | reverse complement strand
AGGTGTTTTTAAAATGTATAATTTTTGGTAGAACCTAAAAATGCATTTTGCTCACCCAAACAAAACTTTAACAGTTCTGTCCCAAAGTTGACAAAAAAATTGTCCACTTTCCGAATTTTAAAAAATTGTAAAAAAATCCCCTTAGTGCATATTTTATGTACAGAGCTAGATCTATGACTTAAATTTCATATAAAATTTATTTGGACCAAATCAATTGGGTAGATTTTTGTAAAACTCATTTTTACAAAACAATGTCGTTTTTTGGACCAGTTCTATTCCAGTAGCCTTTTACCCCCTTTAGGAACAGATTCTGGAAATGCTCTTTTCATGAAAAAGTTCCCTAAGATGCTCGTCTATTCTCTGCCAAAAATTTTAAAGGTTGGAAGAGCACAAGTACTTTTAACATATTTTCTTGAAAGAAATAAATCTGGATTTTCTGTCCTTAAAACAAAAGCCATAGTAGTTCCTAGTTGTGTTACTAAACATTAGATTTTCTAGTAACAGCTTATCTACGTGGTTACTATATTTTCTTTGTTGTTTAAAATATGAACATGTCTTGTGGATTACTTAATACTCATATTCATTCGGGATCACAAAAAGAAGCAAACTATGAACAAATGTTTTGAAAATTGGGTTTTGACACGGGGTGGTTGGGTCTATGTACGTCATGAGCTGTGCTATTTCATGAGCAGTGTCACATCATGAGCCATGTACCCACATAAGATGCATATGGCAATGTGATGTATGTGAACATAGTGTATGCGAACGTCATATTACCTTGTGAGGAAATTGTGATTTTTGGAGTGGGTGTTTGGTCCATGTACGTCATAAGCTATGTCACATCATGAGTTGTGTACCAAACAGGGTGCGTAGGGGAGCGTATGTATGGGAACATAATGTATGAGAGCGTCATGGTACCTTGTGAAAAAAAATGGTATGGCTCGGAGTGGGTGTTTTTGTCCATGTACGTCATGAGCCGTGTTGTGTCATGAGCCTACTGTGTCACAAGCCGTGTTCCTGGGAAGGGGGTGTGTATGGAAATGTAAAATATGAAAACATAGTGTATGGTAATATAGTATTGGAATGTCACGGTACCGTGTAAGTAAAATGGAAAGAACGAAGCAAAATGAATTGGGATGGGATGGGTTTTCTTGTGTGAGACCCTAGAAACAACTTGCATGTTGGTGCGAAACAACGTTCGATGCTTTTATCCTCGTTTATGATATGGTTCAATATGTGGCTTAAGGGTAGAAAGCTAGGGTATTGTTAGTGAAATTTTTAGTTGAAATTGTATAGAAATTTTCAAGTCCTTTGTGTTCAATGATATCAATTACTTTCAAAAAAACATATATGCTATTTTCTATTGTTGGAAGTAATGACTAAGTCCTTTTTTCTAAATGATGTTTCCGAAATTGGAAGCGTCACACATGGAGCCAAGAGCTAACAACTTTGTGGCAGACCATCAAGCCCTAAAGCAGCCGGTTCAGATTCACCGAGTTCATCCGGGGTTTCATCAGGGATCTTCGTCCAACACCACTCTACAATGAGCCATCTTAATGTGCAGGTAGGGACTCCTATGCATCCCAGGCCAAATGAGATTAGGGAAGGCAATGGCAATAACCAGTGGTTTCCTTCTCTGCTTTTTATCGGCCAAGCACCTAGCCCTTGGATAAAACATAACCGTTTGTTCATAGAGCTAGGGGCAAATGCCAGGTCAACTTCAGGAATTTCAATCCTGCGCAGCAGCAACAGAATCTACACTTGGATAGGAAGTAGATGTTGGATATTATTCAGGAGCGCAGTATGGACTGGCCATCAGACGTGTAGGCAAGCCGGTCTATAGAAAGCCATATCTAGAAACCGTTGATAAGGTCCATGAGTTTCCTAGGGGGTACAAGGTACTAGAGTTCCTCATATTCTTAAAAGAGGACAACTACTCCGCCCACATATGGCTCGCTTCACGATTCAGTATGGAGAGGCAGAAAACAACTGAGTTCCTAAAGCCCAGGATTTTTGCTAATTCTCTAACATGAACAACCTTTTCATGGTACATCAATTTGCCACACGAACTCAATTCGCAGTTGGCCTCAACTGGAGGAGTTGTTCCACCAGCAGTTCTATAGGGCTGAACCAGAGATTACTATGGCAGACTGATCTAGTAAGTATCAACTTCATGGTGAATGTACGGATATGCATATCTCTCGGTTCAGGAAGGCGAGGTTCAAATGCAAGATCATCCTACTAGAGATCGAATATGTTAGGCTGGCATAAAATGAATAAAAGAGCATGAAATGAAGACGTCAAGAGAGACCTACTATAGGGACCCAAATTACACGGTGGCAAGTGCAGAACCCCAATACTCTCCTGATGTCATGGTGGTAGAGATTTTGAATAAAAATCCTTACGAATGCAAGGTTTTTGTCAAAGTTGAACCCATAAAGTCTCAAGGCACTCTCATCTCACCAAAAATCACGAGGATTTACACATTTAACATAGCAAAGACGGACGAGATTTTTGACCGTCTACTCGCAAACAATGTTCAGATTTTCGGTCAGCCACACTCAAAGAATTGAAGAACAAAAAATACTATAATTATCACAACTCCTGGAATCATTTAACGAATAATTGCATTACTTTTAGAAATGATATCCAAGACAAAATTAACAAAGGCAAATTTATGTTTCCTGAGAAAGATAAGCCTGCCATAGGGGTAGACTGTGATCCCATTCTTACTTAAATTGGGACGAACGTAGTCTCAATTAATATGAAGGGAATTCCTAAGAGAGCACCGAAGGGAAAGGTCAGCCTTTGGGCTCCATCCAAGAACTCCATGGAGTCAGACAGTGAAGACTCCTAATTCTCCATCATAGTAGAAAATTTGGTGGGATCAGAAAATTATCAGAGTCAACAAAAGAGGTCATTCCCTAGAACCACATGCTTGCAGAAAATGTGACCAGAAAGTCAAACAAGAAGCCAAAAAACATAGTGGTGAAGGGGCAGAGGGTAGAGCTTCCGATAAAGCCATTCCTGCCCGAGAATGGGAGAAGGACGTTAGTGTTTCAACGCCTTCGGCCTGCAAGTGCAGAAGTCCAAAGAGGCGTTAAACATTTAAGGGTAGCCAAACGAGCCTACGAACTGCCCAAAGTGGTAAAACCTTCATCGTCTCCACCAAGGTAGTGGATTTGATTACTGACGAAAATCAAGAGAAGTAGAGATATCCAAACTGAATAGAGGCTAGAAAGAAGACATACGGCAGCCTCACATCCTCATAAACCACCCAAAATGCAGTATAGGCCCAAGCAAAGATAGGAGTTGCCTTCGACTCATCGTCAAGTAACTCTGCCTGGTCTCTAGGATCAAGCAATTTTCAACACAAACAAAGGGGGCATGACGTTTAAGAAAGAGGATCCAACAAAATCCAAGGTTCCAGTTCCACCCGCCAAATTGCCCTACAACATGTTTTTTTGTCCTACCAAAAAGTTTCATGACTACAACCCTCTTCCATGAAAGGGGACGTGAAAGAAAAGGGTGAAACACCAAAGATTATGTTAGAACCCTTCCAGCCTGAAGCCTTGCCATCCATGCCTAAGGAGCTATCTTCTGTGATCATCCTGAAAGATGAAATAACGAATAAAAATGCTGACTATCTTGCCAGCGTTGTTTTTGAGAAGCCATCCTCGGAGACATGGTTTAGCACATTCATCCTTTATATATCTCAAGACATCTTGATGGACTCTCTATAAACAGGCGCCTTATTGACAACGGATCTACAGCTAATATGATGCCTAAAATAATACTGGGCAAGCTAGCAAAGATAGAGAAAGGTCATTTGACATCGAGTGCAAGCATTTCAGATTTGCACGAGGAATTACATCTTGTGGCATTGTGGTCGTTAATCTAACAATGAAAAGTAAAACTCTAACCACCCCTTTCTTTGTCATCAATTCACGATCTGCATATATTTTATTATTGGGAAGAGATTGAATACATGCCTGGCTGGCTGTCCCATCGACCTTGCATCAGTGCTTGGTCTTTTGGAAGAATGACGACATAGAAGTGGACAAGGAATCCCAGAGGCCCTTCCTAGCCTCTGCAAACCATGGAGAAGCAAAGCCGTTTGATAATGACACAGGCCTAATGAAAGATGATAGGCTTGGACAAAAACGATCGTCTTAAGGCTGTCATGCTTTCCAACAGAACTTCGATGGAGGATTTAAAGAACATCTATCAGGAAGTGATCGACCCTTATATCATAGAGGTCAATAGGCCAATCACCCCTATTGTGACTGTCTTGATTTATGAAGTTGAGCACCCCAGAGACTGAGAAGTCTGCTGCCCTGCATGCTATGCTCACGAGATTAACGGCCTACTTAGCGAAGAAAAGACTGCACGGTCTGCATGAGAAGGATACCTTATAAAGCACAGCTGAGGTTGTTTTGAAGGACGATTTGCCTTAGGAAGAAGTGGTTTAACTAGAGAAATTTGAGTCCGCCCCAGCAAAGCTTGATGACTTGAAGACAAAAGGTTCAAGATTCATTGAAGAAAGTTAACTTGGGAACTCCTGAAAGCTCGAAGCCAGTTTTCATTAGCCAAGCCCTTCTAGAGGTAGTCCAGACAGAGCTTATCCAGGTTCTGTCCCAATATAAGGATTGTTTTGCATGGGAATACAAGGAAATGCCAAGACTTTTAAGGGAGTTGATGGAACATAGACGGCCTATTAGAGAGGGATTCAAACCTTTCAAATAGCCACCAAGAAGAATGTCTAATGAAGTCATGCTATTAGCCAAAGAAGAGCTTGAATGCCTCTTGAAAGTTGGGTTTATACGGGCAATAAGGTATGTCAAATGACTTTCCAATATAGTCCTCGTAGTTGAGAAGAACAATAAGAACTGACTTTGCATAGACTTTAGAAATTTGAATCCGGCCACCCTAAAGAATGAATACTACCCTATACCAGTTGAAGATTTGCTAGTAGATAGGAATGCTAAACACAAGGTTCTATCCTTTATGGATGGTCATTCAGGCTATAACCAGATCTATATGGCAGGGAATGACATTTTGTGTTTAGGAGCTCTCAGTTCACATGAGTGGGTTGTCATGCTATTCGGCTTGAAAAATGATGAAGCAGCATACTAGCGTGCCATGAACACTATTTTCCACGGCATGCTAGGCTAGTTCATGAAAATTTACATCGATGACATGGTAATCAAGTATGACGTTGTCGATCACCACCTAACATATTTGAAGAAGGCATTTGAGCATATGAGAAATATGAGCTCAAGATGAATCCTCTCAAGTGTTCCTTTGGAATATTAGCAGGAATTTTCTAGGCTTTTTGGTACAGTGGAGAGGAATTGAGGCAGTCAATAACAAATCTAGAGCGATCGTAGAAGCAACAACCCCCACCTGTAAGAAAGATCTATAGCGCTTTCTAGGTTAGGCTAATTTTCTTAAGATATTCATTTTTAACCTGGCTACAAATGTACAAATCTTCACAGAGCTATTGAAACTAGAGAAAGAAGAGGAGTTCAGATGAGATCCTCATTATGAATGTGCTTTCAAGACAATAAAGATGATCTCACAAAATTTCATATCCTTACACCACCATTTAAGAAGAAGGCGATGAAGCTCTACATTTTTGCCTTTGATCGGTTTGTTGGGAGTTTGTTTGTTCAGGATAACGAGTCACGGGAAGAACATACGATCTATTATCTCAGCAGGCTGTTAAGCCTACTAAGTGTAGATACGCGCATGTTGAAAAACTGTCTTACTTTGTAGTTTTCTACAGTAAAACTGAGGCACTACATACTGCCAATTTTGGTGTACTTACTTTGCAGAATAAATCGTATCAACTATTTATTTTCTCGGCCCATTTTGAAAGCCAGATTGCCACATGGCAGCTTTGGGAGAAAAGGCCTGCGGGCAATGGTACGCTATTAAATGGGAGCCGGTTTATCAGGATTATATCCCATTTTTTGTTGGGTACATTTTGTTAACCAAATCCCTAAGAATTTACAAGTGGCGTGTGGGGAGATATTTTTGGGAGTTATGGATTTTCTTGGGAGTGGTTTCTCTTAACGGGACACATGACAACTAATGTGAGTTTGGTGTCAATATTTACTGAATGGGGGTAGATTCAGTTGCCATAAAATAGTGGAGCCAAGGCATAAAAGTGGTTCTATGGATACATGGCTGAGAAATATTTAGGAGGTGACTAAATGTTAGTTTTTGGGTCTATAAATAATACATTAGGAGCAATAAGAATGTAACACATCAACACATCAAGCTCTGGCTAAAATTATTTTACCTATCTTATGTTATATATCTTTCAGTTCATGCAAAATTTTTTCAACTCTAGCACTTGACTCTTTTTGCTTTCCAAATGTTTCTGCGTGTAATTCAATTTCAGTTTAATGTAATTTATCGTTTGTTTTATTTCATTACGTTTCAGTTTTTTTTTTTTTGAAACAACAAATACTCACACACCCACAACTCTCGTATCTTACACTTAGCAAGGTTTGAACTCCCAACCTCCTATTTGGGAGGCTAAACACCTATACCATTGGGCCAAAGGCCACTTGGTTCATTACGTTTCAGTTCTTATATTTTTTTTTCCAAGTACTTGGAGACTTTTAGAAGCCCTATTCGTTGAGGCAATCTTTGAACCTCGTAACTTTGTTACTTCGAGTTACATGCGATCGGCCTGGTTAGAAGTCAGTTTTGATGCTATTCTTAAAAAATTTGGACATGTACTGTCCTAGCAGGCTCGCACTATATCATTATGTCATGAACATTCTTCAACGCGAAAATAACCCAATATGAGTACGACATATTATGCTTCATATGTCACACAATACAAGTCGAGTGGATTCCCTCACACACTATTTACATATAATAATAGTGTATAAATATATATACACACACACATAAGATTAGTTGCAAAATGTATCATTTGGGTATAGAAGCAAAAGAGTCACAAACCTCTATCTCCAAGAGAATAATGTTGTATGTGAAAGCAAAAGCTATGTCTCCCACTGCTTGGGAAACAACCCATACTTTCTCAACTGCACTAGTTGTAGGAACTCCTTGAATGTCTCCCTTAATCTTTCCATCCCCTGCAATTACAAAATTCAAAACTTAAATAAAAGAGGCAATGGAGGAATGTATGCCGCTTAACTAGGAGGCTCTAAGTTTTGACCAAATAATAAGTTAATGCTGCAGTGATCAAATTATTTTACTAGATTAATTTTCAAAATAATTCATAATTACAAGGCTTTGCCTCGGCTTTAATTAGGCCCCCCGTTAGTGCACATTGGGATTGATTCCCTAGGGATTAGTTGAAGTGTGCACAAGCTGGCTTGGACTTTCTGAGATATTAAAAAAAATTACCAAGTATTGAATATAAGTAGAGGTCTATGCTTATGATTATGCAATATCATTTGGTAAATTAATTGGAAATAATTTGATCATCGTAATATTATTGATAATATGTTGTGAGCTATGTATGTCTTGAATTCAATTTGAATTATAGATAATTTCGACCCGTTTTATAATTTAGAATTTTTTATGCAAGAGTTTATTTGGTGGGATCTAAAATTATATGGCAAAGTTACAAATGTAATCATTTCATTGAATTCTCCTCATTTTTCTGTCAGTCTTTATATGTGGATATAAGTCCCAAATCTTTGTGTGATCGTTGTGTTTTTGTTATCAATTCATTTGTTTCAATAGATAATTTCTCCCAATTACAAGTTAGATACTCATATTTTATAATACCAAAAAGGGCTCTAGGAAAGATTAAAAAATGATTTTTTAGATTATTCATACCAAAAAGGACTCTAGAAAAGATTTTTAGATTATTCATACAAAACAATTAAGTTCATCTGACATTGCTAAGTGTCTAAACAAAAAAAAATGATAAATCAATAACAATGTTCATTTTCTAAAAACAAATATGACTATTTTGAATAACTCGTCATGTAAGGTTCTCCTCAGTCCTCATATACTAGATGTTCATTGTTGCCAAAAATATATATATAACAAAATAACAATTTGTGCCACAAAATGCTTATAACATTTTGAGTTGAGAGAAACACTACAACGCTCTTCTTTAGATAATAACCAATTTCCCTCCAAGATAGAATTTGCAGCAAATGTCAATAGGCATCTACACTAAAATCTGTTCATTTTTTAAAAAACAAATATGAATTTCTCAAGCACATAACGATATTCGATGAATTAATTTTTTACATGAATGGTTTATATACTAAGAAGTATTGCTTATCGAAGTGTGATCGAGATGGGCCACACTCGTAACTCGCCCAAAAATAAACGAAAATAGATGATAACAAAATTGAGAGCAAGAGCAAGATCAAGATGAAGCTCTATACCTAGTGTTTTTGCCAAGCTAAGTCCAAATCCAATGGAGGAATAGAAGAAGGACATGATTGCGGCAAGTATGGAGAGCCACGCTATGTTGTGGAAGTCACGTATTTGAGAGAACACTACTTGAATTGCTCCAAATATCAACATGTACGAACTATCTTCATATTCGCATGGAGCGCTGTGACCTCCCTTGTGATAACAGTTTGACTTCTGAATTGCTCTGGAACATCAAATTAACCATTTAGCACAGATTACTCAAAAAATATATATAAGTTGTGCGTGTTAAAGAAGATTTTTATTTTCTAGTATTTAGTTTTATAGAATCGAATTTCTTTAATTAGAGAGGAAGGGAACAGAGAAAAGTAAAAACAAAGAAAAAAGAATCTAAGAAAAGATAGGAAAGTTGAAAAAAGAGAAGAAGAGTGGCATGTAAAATGAAGTGGTATTTTGTTCTTCCACCTTATGAGGTGGGTTAACGGTACTTAACTCTCTCATTAGTCCAAGTTGTAGAACCAATATACGTTTGCCAATAAAACACAGTTTCAACCAATAAAAGAATGAAAAACATATAAGAATGAGAAATATATATTCACCCACATGACTGCATGGGTGAGCACATTTATTTTTTGAAAATTAAATAGGAGAAATTAACAATTGCAATATTTAATTTTCTTGTGATCAATCAAGAGTTTTTTTTTTTCAATTTTTAAGTCTCGTTTAACTCCATTTCATCATAGGTTAAGTAATACATGCATACATATATATATATATATATATATATATATATGACAAAGAGGGTAAAGGATACCTCATGCTGATGGCAGCTGTTATTGTATAGGCAATCCCATATCCATAGTAGCTTTCTTGAACAAAAGCTCCACACACCCACATGTTCTTTTCTCCTGAAATTCATTGCGCATAATCACAACTTCACAAGAGATAAGCCAGGAACCTAGAGGTCATTTCTTAATACCTGTTAATGTGATACATAGTCTATTATTTAAATGTTGAATATTAAGTCACAAATTTATGCGTTGATAGAGATTTGAACTCATACTTCAAACCATTGTTTTAAATCGCGGTATTAAAGAATGTATTAGTATTGCGGTCATTTACCACCCGATATCGAACAATATTAGCTAATACGTAATGAGTAAATATCAATATTAGAGGGCTTAAATCTTAACACATATCAGTCGATATAGTACGTAATGACCAATATTTAAAATCCTCTCGAATATTGATTAAGTACAGTTCGTTTGGGCCAAAATCTTCAAGAAACACACGACTAAAATCTGCATCCGCTATTTCTGAAAGTTACTGAGAGAACTGGTGAATAAGAAGTCAATCGAACTCGTCAGTAAATACTTTAAAGCTCATAAAGTGCTCTTGAAGGGGACGACCAGCCTGTTGCGAGCGGAAGAATCCTCGCATCACATCATACAGACGCGATAAGTCATTGGTGAAGAAATAGATATCCTTCAGAGCCCCCAAATTTTTTTTATCATATCGGCACTGGCAACCAAAATCTTAACATTGCGATCCATGGAATTCATAATCTGACTGAAGAGACGAACATCGTTTTGTACCTAGGTACAATAAATAGGAGAACTAGGATCAGGAACATCGTCAAAAAAGTGAGAATCCAATTCCATATCTTGCAAGGATTTCAACACATTCTTCCGCTACAAGGAATCAGCAGAAGCACTGTCAAGCTTCTCATTGACAAGTCGAGTAGAAGAAGAGAACACCTTAGTTCTCATTGGTCGCACGGTATCCGTCAAAGACTCAGTAGTCCCAGAAGTCCAGGTAGCAGATCTATCGCCCTCCGATGACATTCTTGTTCAAATACCAGATAACCCACAACCAGACAACCCTCACTGCATCGACAAAAATTGGACAACACAGAACTTGTTGAATGGAAAACAAGCCATTACACGGATGAACGAAGGGACGTAGTGAGGGAGACGAAAAAACAGAACTGCCGATACCTGTGCGACTGTTCCGGCGACTCAGCTAGATTTCCGGTGACTATTTAAGTGGTCAGCGACTATTTTTAGAACACGGTCGGTGACTGGTGGTGACTGTTTGGTGGATTTCGGTGGGTTTTGACGAGGAGTGGCGAGGCTCGCTGAGTGGGTGACGAGGGACGGCTAGCCTTGCTAGAGGTGCGACTAAGGTCGGTGAAGCATGCTGGGTGTGCGAAGAAGGGCGGCGAGCCTTGCTGGAGGTGCGACGAAGGTCGGCGAACCTCGCTAGAGGTGCGGCGAAGGGTGGCAAGCCTTGTTGGAGGGTCTTGCTAGGGTTTCAAAGGCTTTTGGTGGGTCTGGCTAGGGTTTCAGAGGTGCGGTGGTGACTATGGGTGGTTGCCAAGGTTTCAATGGTGGCAGCGGTGGCTATGATTAGGGTTAGGGTTAGGCTCTGATACCATGTTAATAGAATAATATTTGGCTAAATGAAGGTGTTAACCCTAATGAGGCACGCATTAATTTATTTATAAATAAACGATGATATACTATAAGATATGGTGTACCTAACCACACCGGATAATAATCATAATAAAGCTAACAAGAATAAGTTACATGCTAAGTAGGTGGATGAAGCAATGGCGAGATTCTCTCTAATGGTGGAAATAGTTCCATCGAGCTACCTATTTCTCATTCTCCTAAGATCTCGATTTGCACACCACGTATCAAATTGGTGGTTAGACTTTTGTCGAGTAAGAAGGGAAATATTATTATTATATGTATGCAAGTTTGAAAGAAATATTGTTATAAAATTTAGCCCTTCGATACAGTAAACAAATGGGTCGTCAAGGCCCCAACAGACTCACTTGTCGAAGTCTCACAGTTGGGTTTATTTATAAAAAAAAAATCGAAAGCAAATTTTTTCTTTCGAAAGTCTTTCGGAAGTCAAAGCCTATCGAAGGTTAATAAAAAAAAAGAGTACTATTGTCAGCATTTGTTTCCTGGGTCAAGACAGCCTGTCCATTTCTAAGTGTTGAGACTCATATTAAAAGGCCTATCAATTTCCCATCGACATTAAAAAAAAAATGCAACGCCTTTCGAAGAAGTTTCGAACGCGGCCTGTCGATGAAGGATTTTAACTCTCAGTCAAAGGCAGTCGAATGACTATACCAGCTTTCAAAGGCTGGCTCATTACTTGCTTAAGCTGTGGTTTATTCTAAGTAAGGGCATGTTTGGTCTTGAAATTTTCATATTGTTTTATTTTGTTCCTAATTGTCCATGTTAACTCCAGTTTGCACATTATTTAATTTGCCGGACATGGAATATAATTTTCTATTTCCATTAATATATATATATATATATATATATATAGTTAAATTAAAATTTTAACCATTTATGGTTATCAAAAATTCGATTTTGGTGTAATATCACAATTCTTCAAGAATTCAATAGCTTTCATTCTTAAAGAATTTGAGGGGCATTGTTTACACCATATTTTACAAATTCATGTCAATAATATTATTTTTTATTTAATAACCTACCATATTTTATAAAGACTTGATAGAAAATAATATTATATTTAAAATGCCCACGTTGATTATTCTTGAAGATGACAAGTGACAACCAAAGAGAAGAGTAGCGGTTAGAAGAAATTACATGTTTAAGTAATGGGAGACATGCTTAAGTAATAGGAAGTTAATGACGATTGCAGGAAGTTATTTATGGAGTTTCTATAAATATTAGTATTGTAAGCATTCTAATGGCGCTCCAAACACAACTTGACAAACTGCCTGCCTTTTCTTTTTATTCTTTTATTTTCCTTGTAATTTCTCATTCCAGTTCATAGGAGTAGATTTTAGTGCTTGTAAACAGTTTTCCGTCGAAGTTAATAAAAATTCCAATTTTTATTGCCTTGATTTCATCATTTGTGGCTTTCTTCTGGCGAAATCCTAGAACAAGTCATAAAACCCAAAAACAATTGCTTGATATTCGAAAAAAATTTCCTTTCGAAAGAGATTGATTTGTTATTTTGGTTAACAATGACTTTTTAGATTTAATTACGCTGTCGTTTGTCGCGTTCAAAATTAAAATTAAAATTGGATTAAGTGAACTATTTTTTCATTTAGTCCCCTACACACATGAAATTATCTGATACCAAATAACAAGTAGAATTAGATAGTAAAGGCATGTAAAATTATCTAATTCTATCCATTATTTTCTAACCCCACATGTTTACACTATCCCTAATCTTAATCACATCTTTTTTCATTCATTTCCAAAATTAATTCAGAAATGAATTCATAAATCTCACTTCTCACCTAAGTAGGACTTGACAGCTTCCCCATAGGATCTGTTTCTGGTGGGTCCATATTCAGGATCAGGAAATCTATAGCAATCACAGAGAAGATAAGAAACAATAATGGCAATTCCTCCAAAGACCACTATGCACAGAGGGCCTCCAATCCACCCCAACTGGGCCACACTCCATGCAAGTGACAGTACTCCAGATCCTATCACTCCTGTTATCACATGGGCAATTGCTGTCCACACAGTCCCTGATCACATTATTGAATCCAATGAAAAATAAAGGAAATTGAAATCAAATATTTCCCCTTATTGAATATACACAATGCAATTCAATCTGTTATGAGAGAAAACAGAAACATCAACGAGAAGAACAACGCAAACATAGATAGACGTGCGATTTATGTGGTTGACCTAAAACTAGGACTATGCCCCTGTTTGGGATATCTAAAAAGATTGGCTTTTAAAAGGCTTAGCTTTTTTAGAAAAAAAAAAAAGAAGAAAAAAAGTTAGATTATTTGGAATAATTTTTTCTAATAGCTTTTTTTATTTTTATTAAAATGTTTAAAATGCCTTTACTTTTTACTTTTAATTTGTAGTGTTTGAGATATTGACACGGCTTTTTTTGTTCTCGTGATAAGAGTTGGCTTTTTTATTGAGGGTATTATAGTTATTTTATCTCCAAAAAAAAGTTAGAGTGTTTGAGACATGTATAGGCTTTTTTTCTTGAAAAAAAGTGAAAAAAGTAGCTTTTTTAGTATGCCAGATAATGCAGCTTAAAATCTGACTTTTTTGAGAAAAAGCCAGCTTTTAAAGCCAAACAGGAGCTATGTCTACAGAATTGCAGCAACCATGCATTCTTACTATGCGAGGAGGTTATACAAATACAAGAGGTACAAAATTCTAACAGAAAGCAACAGATATATGTACCCAAAATGGGGTCAAAAACCAAAATGGGTCAGAACTCAGAAGTGCTTCTTCGGCTACCACTTCATGGATTAAGTCTCACAAAAAATCCATTTAAAACCGTGATACCTCTAGAAATGGATCAGGTCATGGATTGAGCTCCAACAAACCAGATTCCACACTTCTAACACAATCCCATAAAAATCCTAATTAGTTAGAAGTTTAAGCCCATGCAATGTTTGTGCGTCATAGAAACTTTTAAAAAGCTTGTGGTAGTAATGTAAGAACTTGATTAGAAAGATGAAATCTATTGGCTAAGGTGTTGTAGAAATTAAGAAGTAATAGAATTGGAAAGTGGAGTACAGAATATTAGTCGATTAATTCTTCCGTAGATTTAGGAACATACCTGTTCTTTTTACTTGTCCATAATGCATTGCAGAAGATGACGATGATGGAGATGGAGTATCAGAAAGCAATGGAACGGACTGTACTGCATCTTCTTCACACACCATGGCTGCTCCAAATTCAGTCCAGAGAGGAAGAAGATGCTTCTGTTTGTTTTTTCTTCCTCTTTTAGATTCTCGTGCCCTTATTATTTATATCCTTACATATATAGACCTCGTTTGTCCCGACATTAAACAGTGCAGTTTGTTAAAATTTTGTAAACTAAATAAGAAAAAAAAATATTTAGTGAACCAGATTTTAAGTTGAAAGATAACGAGTTGAAAAAATTAATTTAAAGTGATTTTAAATTTTTAAAAATATTTAATAAATTATAAAAGTAATTTTAAGTTAAAAAATAATAAATTAATAATTTTAATTTAAATGATTTAAAATTTTCAATTTCAAACGTCACTCTCTTTTCTCATCAATCACTTTCTCTTACCAAATTTCATTAACGAAGGTTTAAAACCCCACACTTCTCTCCTCATTTTTTTATAGTATTTAGTTTGGATTCTGGCAACCTACAAGAACAAAAATTGATTACTTAACGGGGACTTCACATTTATTTGGGTGAAGTTTAATTTTGTCGCTTTTAGGGTTTTTGCATGAGATTAAAGCTTCAAATTTTAAACTCAAACGATTAGATTTTAGACTATCTTAGTTAAATGTGTGATTTATGTGATTAAATATATTTTTATTTGACTAAAATGCCATAAAAGTTGTTATTTGTGCTTAAAATCCTAAGTTTTATTTTTAAAACATAAGATATGTTGTTTTTGGGATTGATAAATTGGTTGTTTGGTTGGGATGTTGATTTTCAAAACAAAATTTGAAAACGATAATGAATTATCGTTATGTTATGAAAATAAAGTTAACTGTATTTGAGATAATTTTGAAGGTTGGATTTGATTTCAATAATTAGTTGAAATTGTTTGACATTGTAAAAATATTGTTGATTAATTCATAGATTTTGAATTGTATACACGTCAGTGTGGTTGTTTTTACTTAAATGATTTATTAAATATACTATAATAATGTGATTAATTTAAGCTTACATTACTATTTGGTAAAAATTCAAAAAATTGGACAAAATAGGCAATTCATTCATTCGGGCTAGTTCTCTTAAATGAAGTAGTTACTTGATTTTGGGTATTTGTTGTTTTGACAAATAATAAAACTTGGAGTTATGAAAATTTGTTGAAAAGCAAATTGCATTTTATGATTTTTCAAATCGTTGTGAAAGTGTGAATTATATTAATACTAGGGATTTTGAAAGAAAATTAGTTTAAAACTTGTGTTCTGAGTAGAATTATTTATATAATCGTTGATTACACATCATACATTTATCTTGTTATTTTACTCTTATTGTGTTTTGAGCTACGTTGTTAAAATAAAAAAATTAGGTGAAAGGGCAATCATGTGCCTCGAAGTGGTGAGGCTTCGTAATTTTAATTTTTTGATCATATAAAATTAGTTGTGAATGTTTGTAATTAGAATATGTAATTTTGTTGGATCATGTTTTTTTTTTTTTTTTTTATAATTTGGTGTCCAGATCAGCTTGTGCGCACCTCGACTAATTCTAGAGTCCTGAAGTTAACAGCGAAATAAATCTCCCGTGGCTCTGAGGAAATTTAAACCAGTGACCATTATGGAGCAAATCCAATGCATGATCAGTTGTTCTATCCCTCGGGATTATCATGTAATTTATATAACTTGGTTTTGTATTTAAACTCATGATTTGTAATATTTTATATGACATTGGTGGATAATGAGGACAGATTTTGTATCAAAATTCATGTTTGTAAGGTTTTGAGGCCACAATTTCACCTTTTGTTTGCTTGAATGATGGTGGAGTAAAGTTATTGGGCTATCATTCATCACATGTGAGTTGAAGTTTATGCTTTGGATGTTATAAATTCTTGTTGTTTCCTCTTTGGAAGTAGTTGGGTTGAGTTTTGATTACATTTTTATTGTTTAAAATTGATTTTCACAATGTTTTTATTTCATAGGAATTCTTTCCTTTGAAATGTTATGGTTTGGAGCTTGGCATTCAGTAATATGATTTTTGTTGATTTGGTCTCGGGTGAGAGCGTAAAAATGTCCAAAAATTTATGGCGGCTCAAAACCCGTTATTATACGAGCCCAGTTTAATTCGCAATATGTCTAAGTCCAGCCTAGCCCATATACTTATTCTTTGAGCATGAGCTTATCCCCTAAGCCTGTGAGTTGGGCAAACCCGAGGCTCGCACAATTTGTAAAGCTTAAAATATAATATTTATGTAATTGAATACTTTAAAAATTTGAATAACAAATTTTATATTGCATTTAATTACTTAAAGTGTTCACTTATTATATTTATGTACTATAAATATTAATTTATAACATAATTTATAAATTAATATTAATATATAATAAGTAAATTAATTTATAAATATCTAATAAACAAAAAAACTTATAATAAAATATAAACTTATGAACTAATAAACTAATAAAGTATAAACTTATTTAATAAACTAATAATTAATAATAAAATAACAAACTAATGAACTACTGATAAAATAATAAACTAATATTAAACAATAAACATATAAATTTATATAATTATCTACTAAACTAATATTATACTATTAACTTATAAACTTATATAATAAACTAATAAACTAATAAATAAGATTATAATAAATTATAAAATATAAATTTAACAATTAATAGTATCGTATAACAACTAAAAAAATAAAAAATAAAAAAATAATAAAAAAGTAAAAAATTCTTAAAAAACCCACCAAAGACCCCCTCTCAAATCCGAGCCTTAGGCTCGAGTACTAAGACAGAGCCTTATACCCCCGGGCGTGGGTCAATTTCTTCCCTAAAAAGTCCAGCCTCGCTTAGCCTGAACTTTTAGCAAAAATCCGTCGAACCAAGGCCGGACTAAGCCCGCCCAAGTCACATGCGGGTAGAACTGAACCAAAATTACACCCCTAGTATTAGGAAAGAGACCGTTCAAGCGATCTCAGTTCACTTGAGCGGTCTATTGCTAATACACGAGGTAGAAAATTTACATACATTATACTTTCATCCAATTGAGGTCTCAAGCCTCTATTTGGAATCACTTAAAAGTTAATTTTTTTTACAAAAGACTCAACTTTTAAATCATACCATTTATTTTTTTTTAAAAGTCAATTAATTTTTTTTCATCTCTTTTTTTTTAAAAAGTTTACATGTATCACAAACACACTAACCTATTTAGAATAGAATTACTATAATACTTTCAAGAAAGTCAACTTACCATACAAAAATTTAAAAAAATTATGCTAATATACCAAATACAATAATTTAAAAGCAAAAATTAAGAATATTTTAAGTATTTTAATAAAAAGTAAAAATACTACTGCACAAACTTATTCCAAACATTTTTTTTCTCTCTTTTTTTTTAAAATTAAACCTATTAAAAATTAGCTTTTTAGACATCAGGCTAGTGTTATTTGATAAGAACGTTTAAGGTCATTTTAAGTTTTTTTTTTCTTTTTTGGGGGAGGGGTTCAAGTTAGTTTGTTTGATCCAGAAAATAATTTTGACATAAAAGAAGCACCGGTTTGGAATATTTTTTCCAACTACTTTTTTTTTCCTCGTATTCTCTGAACACTGCAATTTAGTTCTTTTTATTTTTTTTATTTATTGTGACAATAAAATTGAAAAAACCTATTAAAAATAAAAAATGCATAAAGACCTTAATTAATAGTCCCTTTTGTCCTTTTGATTTTTTTACATTTTTTTGTTCAGTTCTTTTTACCTTTTTCTAAGGTCCTTTTTGGGATCAAGAAAAAAGTCAATTTTTTTAAAAAACTCAACTTTTAAGTTGGTTTATTTAGGATTCTATCTGTACATGGCTTTCAAGGTAACTAAAAAAAAGTTAAATTTTTTTTCTTCATATTTTTTTCTTTTGACATCTAATTTTTTCATATTATCTCAAATATACTCACTTTATTTATTTATTTATTTTAAAAAAAAATTAAATCTCTTTAAAAGTTAAGTTTAAAAGCTATTACAAACATGCTCAAAGTTCTGGAAGGAATTAATATTTTGGTCAAACTTATTTGATTTTAAATTTACTTAACTAAGAGCAATCTGAAATTTTAAAAATTGGGCTGAATTGAAAAAAAAAAGTTAAAGATGAAAAGATCTTCAAAATCTCTAACTTTTTATACATAATAAACATAAAAAATTGATAAAATTTATTAAATATACCATAAAAAATATTTTGAAGACCGTAAACAAAAAGAAAAACAGTTGGTTTAAAACAGAAATGCACCTCTTATTAAAACTCATACTTAAAAATACTATTTTGTATATTTTTACACACTTTTTAATGTATTTATCAAAATTGTCATTTTTCTTTAATAGTGTTTTTTTAATACATATGTAGTTTATTGTAACTGAAATAATAAATTTATAAAATTGTAGCTGAAAATATACAATTATAATTTTAAATAAAAATTATAAATATGTGTTAAAATTATAAATTTTATAATTTAAAATAGTAAATTTTATGTTTATTAATTTAGAATTAATTTGTTGTAATTGAAATAACAAATTTATAAATTATAATTGAAACATGTAATTATAAATTTAAGTAAAAATAATAAATATTTATTAAAAGTAGTGATTTGCGTGTACAAGTGTATATTCAATAATCAAAATAATTTTTAAAAGTTAAATAAAAAATAATTTAAATTTTAAATTAAGAATAATTATAATTTTAAAATTATGTGACGGAGGAAAAATTTTATGAGTATTTTTTAAAAAAACAAAAAATAACTAACCATACATTCGGTAACAAATTTTTTACATGATTTCATTTTAATGGGAGTACTAAATGGGTACTTTCCCTTAATATATTAGTATTGATTATAAATGCATAATTTATACTATTATAATAAGAAAATTTCATGTTTGATGAAGATATTTTGAAATTTTTTTATCTATTTAAAATATTTTTAAAATAATTTAATATTTTTATTATTAATATTTATTTCTTTAAAATAATTACTTTTTTTTTAAGAAAAATAAAAAAAAAACACACTACCACGGAATCCTAATTTTGTATAATCTATTCGTGACTCAAGAACGGCACTTAGCACAGCCGCTAGTTTAACACAAACATACGTGCCCAAATGTGTATTTAAATTAAAGTAATTAAAAAATAAAATAATTTAATTTTAAAATTACAAGTGATTATAATTTTTAAATTAGATAATAAAAAATTATAATAAATAAAATTATTTTGGTATTAAAAACTTAATTAAATGCATTTTTAGTATACAAAAAATCTACAAAATTTTATCAGCTAAGGCCCTTATTGGCAATTTAATTTTTTTTGGGATAAAAATGCTAAAAAGTTAAGATTAATCGTTTGGTTAAAAAATAAAAAAATTAAAAAGTTAAAATGTCAAATCAAAATATAAACTCACATAATATTCTATTCAAATTCTTACAACTTTTAAAATATAATAATACTCTTTATTAATAACTTATTTACTATCACTATCAACTATATATAATTATTAATATCAAATATATAAATAAATAAAATTATTTTACTTTGAATAAAAAATAAAAGGCTAACTTTTAACCAAACAACTAATTTAAAAAAAATAGCTTAAAAGCCAAATTACTAAACAATTTATTTTAAAATTAATTTAATTTTTTAACTAAAAATGCTTCAAAATAAAAAATTTGCTTTAAAACTAATTGCAGCCTAAATATGTGATTTATTATTATTAATTTTTTATATATTAGTATGGAAGTATAAATAAACATTCATTTCTGTCTCTGTCGCAGTTAAAAGCCCTATGTTTCAAATTCATTCATTTTCGAATTCAGTTGATTCAAAACCAGGAAGCTGGGGTTGATGAGATGAGAGCGAAAAGAATCGGAGGAGGAAGGGCGAAGCTCCGCCAACTTCCTCCTCAACCCTCCGCCATGGCTTCCCGCTATCTCCGCCAGGTATGTGATGTTTATGTTGGCGCTCGAGTTTCGATTCCTCCTTTTTTAATTCATAATTATTCGTATTCTTATTCTTATTCTTCGTATTGTCAAACTTAGGCACTGTTTGAAATAGTTTTTCCTGTGTTTTTTATCTGTTTTTCTTCTCTCTGATTTTTATTTTGTCTAAATAATATACTTTGATTCTTCGTAATAAAACGAATTTAAGAGTACAGTCATGTTGAGTAGAGTTGACAATCGCCACTAAAAACGAAAAAAAAAGAAGCTTTAAAGTGGCTTTTTTCGTATTATATAATTTTTTAAAATTTTTTGGTCAATTTCTTTACTTTTTTTGTTTCTTGTGACTGAGTAGGAGAGAAATCTAAAATATATTATTATCTGAGCTAACGTATCATTTTTTGAAACTAAAAATGGAAAAAATCACAATTTAAAAAAAAAAAAAAAGCTATCCCAAGCAGTGCCTTATCGGAAAAACAAAAATTAGAATGTGAATACAATAGAATCATTTACTTCTGTTGAGTTTGACCTTCTCTTTGCATAATAAATTGTGAAATTTGGCTCCAGTAGGTATTAGATTCCTGTTTAGCATATTGAAGTGTCTCAAATTCATTCCTTCTGAAGCAATTGAAAAGCTTTTCGATCGCTTCTGAAAATTCCTCTGTCGATGTCTTTTAGGCAAGATTGAGAGGCGTTTTGCAGTTAGAAGCGATACGGCCACTTCCAAAATGCAATGTTAGTGCTTGGAAAATGTCTATAATGCAAAATTGTATGGTTGTGACTTCATGTGTATTGCATTGATGTAGTCTATGAAACACGGACACTTCAACCGAGGAGCCGTGTCGTGTCGGACACTCATGGTGGGTATTGTCACTCTTTGGACACTCTATGTCTGGTACTTTTTAAATGTGTCTTGTTTAAAAATTAAATTTGTGATATTAAACACTTTTCTGATCATGGACACTTTGACGGCAGTACTTGAACCTTCCCAACATGTATATGCGATGAATCTATAACAATATTTTGGATTCTTTGAAATGCAACTTATACACACCAAATATGTTTTGAAATATTTATAGCATAAAATATACGGCTTTAAAATTTAATTAATGGTATTTTGCATATTTGTCATTGACTTGGAATAAATTATTCATATATGAGACATATACTAAGTATATAAAACTATACATTTCTAACGTGTCCCAAATTTGTCGTGCTTTGTATTTTTTGAGTCAACGTGTCGTATCGTGTTGCGTGTCTGTGACTCTGTGTCCATGCTATTTAGGATGTAGTCCTTGCTATTATTAGGATTTAGTTTAGATAACTCCGCTTGTTTTCATCCTCTGCACAGCCAACTGATTATGAAGCACACCCCGATTGCTCTCATGTTGAGATCTTGGTCAATGAAGAAGCTAATAATGATGGCCAGCATAGTACTGTACCTGATAATTCCAGTGGTGATGATCCTGATAGGCGATGCCCTGAGTTGGCTCCTAATACAATTGGTGAAACAGTCGTCGTTGCAGAGGAGTCTTGTGCCCCTCAAGCCATAAATGAGCCAAAAGATTGTTTGGAAATGGACTGGACAGAAAAAGAAGTTTGTATCAAATGTGATAAAGGTGGCAGGCTGTTAGTTTGTTGTGACAGAAATTGCCCGCTAGCTATTCATGAGGAGTGCATGCACTTTTTAGCTCAGTTTGATAGTATGGGAAACTTCTATTGCCCATACTGTTCATATAAACGAGCTATGCTGGAAACACGTAAAGCAAGGAAAAGGGCTATGTTGGCAAAGAAAGCTTTATCGGTTTTTCTGGATAAAGAAATGGTGACTGGTGACTCGCATAAGAAAAAGGCTGTGAGAGTTAGGTGGAAAGAGCCAAATCCATCAGCAGTTGTGGCAGACACAGTGTGTGATACTACTAGGAATAGGCTGGATGGTGATGAAGTTGATAACCATCCTGTTCAAATGGAGGAAGATCAATGTGAAGAAAGATTTGATCCTGAATGCACAACTATCATTTGTTTATGTAAAGGTGCCAAGCCATTGGCATTAAATTTGCAAAATGATGCGCTGAGCAGTTGTGGGGACAATGCAAGACCAGATGACAGTGGCCAGCATACGACAGTGATCGAACAACATATGCACCCAAGTCCAATTATTGCATGTGGCGGCAGTGGTCGTGCATCGTGTTCTAGGGAAGAAGATACAGGACATCGATTTGAAATTTTACAGGTCGACAAAAGTGTTCAGGCAGAGCATCCAGAACTAGTTGATGACCACCGAAACGAGAGAGTGCTTCCAGATGAGGAGCAGGCTGAGCCTTTGAGTGACTCCCTTGTACAAAAAGAGAGAAAATTAGATGGTGCACTTCCCATATCAACACAAGGTGAACTGGACAATTCAGGGATATTTAAGGAACATGTAGGCAGAAGGCCAGAAGAAGAAGCTATGCAGGATCAAGTACAAGGAACTACACTATCCTCTAGTGGAGGAGACTCTATGCAACAGGAGCATGCAAAAGATAGTGATTCATCCCATGGAGGCAGTGGGGATGTTTCTCCAAGTTGGAGGCACATTATAAAGAAGAGTCAAATTGGTGTACGGTCTCCAAATGTTGATTGCCCAAGGCAGTCAGCAATGGAGTCGTTGGAACTGAATAGTAATGTGGTGCAGAAAGCAACAAAGTATCCAACAACCAAATCCAGACAACGGATGTGAGTAATTTATATTTTATATATTCGTAACATTGTTTATTCATACATCTTATCAGAGGATTTGTCATGAAAATATAATTATATCCACAAAGAGTGGCCATTACATGCAGCTTTAATAAATGTGTTAATTACTAAATTACTAATTGAACTTTCACTTTTTTCTTTTTCTTTTTCTTCTATTCCTAATCTGCAGCACAAGCCCAAATGTTCCTCATGCTAGGCGTAAAAAACTACCATGGACAGTTGAAGAGGAAGAAATGCTGAAGGTATGAGCTCTGAGCGTGGCCTTCCTATTTCCACTTATCAACACAAATGGAAAGTTAAGGGAGGGTTATATTTATGTTAATGAAAACCAAGTTGAAATAACTGAAAACTTCAATAAAAGTTTTCAAATTTCTTTTTGATTAAGATTACCTTTCTACCAGTTGTATCTATAACATAACCTACTACATTTTGCAGTTGACACCCATTCACTGTGCATTTTCAACATGACCATATCACTGTAGAGTTGATCAGGAAAGCTTGAAAGAAATAGTAATAACTAGCAGTCTAGCAGAAACTGAATCGGGCCCAGTCACTGGCTACAACATCAATAGGCATCCAAAATTCTATGCTCATGGTAACGAATGAAGTAAGAAATGAGAGGAGAACCCTCTCTGTCTTCATGGAGTTTGTGTTCTAAATGATTGAATGAAGTATATCATTCCAAATAAACCAAAAAGTTGTGTTTGGTATAGGTTTTGAAAAATTTGTTTCCTTTATTAGGCCATGCCTTAGAGAACGGAGGAGGACAACTAGCATCTGATGAATAAATTGATATGAACTAGAAAAGCCATGGCCAGAATAATCGGAGCTTCTTTCCTCATTTGTAATCTAACACATCTAATTTTCAATTAACTGCAAAAAACGATATTTGAGTTCTAGAATTATCTATGAAAATTTTAAACATGGAAAAGTCAAGTGTTGCGCAAAACTATTTCATACTTTTTGTAGAAATAAGATGGTTTGATTGTATCCCACACAGAAAATTATTGGAATGAATTTTGTCGAATGAGCAAAAAGATTTTGCAATGTACTTTGACCACCATTTTAGCAATAAGCGTCAGAGGCTTTTTATCTATCGGGATCAAATGTAGAATAAAATCATCAATTTAAGCAAGGACCACATGATATGCCGTAAGTAGAATAAAAGTACCTTGTTTTTTACAAATGGGGTGATAAATATGTTGATGACAGCAAATCTAGGAGAAAATACTATACAAAAAAACCTTTAAAAGACATTTTATAGTAGTATCCATCCATCATTAAAAGCATTCCTTTGTGTTATTAGAAGAATGGCTTCTATTTGGATGTTGATTTGCCTGTAGATATGCCTCTTTCTTGGTTAAGATTGTAAAGCATTCGAATGTCTCTTGAAGAGAGGAGATGCAAAGTACAATGCAGATGGAAGTTTATTTGTCTTTTCTTTTCCCAAAAACAGATAGGAGCTGTGCCCTACAGTATAGCTGAAAGTTCTTTTTCCCCTTCTTTCTTTTCTTTTCCCTTTTTGGGAAATGGTATGCCTCAAAGTCAGGGTTTTAAATTTACATAACGGCCATTATGTATCGGATTTTGAACCCCCAATACGGATATTTATCAATGTATTGGCCGATACTTCCCAATATTGGTTGATATATGACCATATCACCCGATACCGATACGCCTTCCGATACCACGGTTTAGAACCCTGCATAAAGTTCATATTGGTTGTCATGGTTTGATATGCCATCATGTAAAACATAGCGGGAAACTGTCCAAATATCCATTAAGTTCGTTTTTGCTCCAACTTGTAGCCATCTACCATCATTGAGCACTCTATTGCTGCAGGAAGGAGTGCAGAAATTCTCAACCGTGGTCAACAAAAATCTCCCATGGAGGAAGATTTTGGAATTTGGTCATCATGTTTTTGATGGGACTCGTACCCCAGTTGACCTCAAGGACAAATGGAGGAACATTTTGGTTAAAGAATGCTAACCAAAATAGTTGAGATTTATGTTGAGAGACTCGAAACGCAAGAGGTAACTTTTTTGTTTATACAATAAGAAGTTTCAAATGTCTAATTTGTCCTTCGTTCGTGTTGGAGCTTCTTTGGGAGCTGGTGCATATTTGGGGTTGGGAAGGGAATGTGATCCCAGTTTGGGATAAATTTTGAGATTTTTGCTCTTTTATTTTGTCTTTTTTGGTTTTTTTCCTTCATATTTTGGCAAAAAAGTTACTTTTGTAGATCGTCTCGATGCGAAGAACCAGAAAAGTAAAAATATCTCGTCAAAAGATGAGAAAAATCCGCTAAACACGAAAATAAGCAATACAAAAACCTGGCTTATTGGCTTGCTTGCTTTTTTTTTTTTCCTGTTTTTAGTGAACTATTGTCATCGTTTAATTAAATGATTATACTTTCTCAATATGATAGTAGATGTTCTTGTACAGTTCCCCTCCCCTCCTTTTTCTACAAGGTCAAAATGGCCGGTTTGCTTCGGGATTTTTTAGCAGTAATTTGGGGTCATCACCTCCTTCATTCAACTGGAGTTAGTGTTTTCCCAGTTAGCGAAACAATCAGCAGTATCTTGAATGTAGGGTAAAAAGTGAACATAATGAATTGGAGTTCATTATTTTTACTGGTTGTTCGACTTAATGCAACCAGCAGGTGAGGCACTAGTTTGGCCATGGGTGTCCAAGTTTAGGGAACATGAGTGTCTCTACTACCACATAGTTTTAACCAATAACATTGAGTGAAAATCTTTACTTATTTAGTTAGTGAGTGGGGGCACTTCACTCCTTAGTTGACACCCAAAGTAGGGGTTAGACAGTTAATGAGCTTGGTTGATGATGCCAAGTTGCCAACCTTAGTTTATTTTTCGTTTATTTCGTAACCGTGGCATCTCTAAGTACTTGCAACTGTAAAAATTCTTCGTTCATTTTTTGTTTATTTCGTTACTTTGACATCTCCAAGTACTTGCAACTGAAAAAGTTCTTAGTTTATTTTTCGTTTATTTCGTAACCGTGACATCTTTAAGTACTTGCAACTGTAAAAATTGTTAGTTTATTTTTTGTTTATTTCGTAACTTTGACATCTCTAAGTACTTGCAACTGTAACAATTCAATGGGTTGGTTTTGTTACACTGCTCTTGACTGTGCTTTCATTCAGATTTTCTTTTCCTTTTTTCATATCAGGAACTTGTCATATATATATATATATGTGTATGTGTGTGTATTTATATACATCTAGGGTGTTTGGCAAAGCTACTTCTAAGGTGTTTGGTAAAGCTACTGTTAGTAGTTTTTAACTTCCTACTACTAATTTCAGTTATAAGTTATAAATTTTTTCAAACACCTACAACTTTTGCTACAGCTTATAACTATTTTTTTTTCTATTTCAGTTACAAGTTACAATTTTTACTAAATACTCGCAACTTCTGCTACAAGTTACAATATATAAATGACTAGTTTTAGTTATGCCAAACATCACTCTCATACATTAATAGTCTGATGCCAAAATGACATTGTATCAGTCATTGTCTACATCATGTGCTTTCCCATGGCGGCACTGTCAACTCCATTGTCAATCGAAGAAGAAAGAAAAGGTTCTTGAGCAAGGGATCATGCCTTATATTAGGGGCGTTCATGTGTTGGGTTGGGTTGGCTTTTAATTCATCACTCGACCATATGTATTCGATTTTTAAGTTTCTAACCCGCAACCGACCAATGGGTTCGGCGGTTTTGGACCCATGAGTTTGATGGGTTTATAGGCCGGTGCAATTTGGTTTGGCGGTTTGAACTTATCTATTTTAGATTTATTTTTTTGAGCTTGTTCTAATTTCTAGCCAATTAGAATAATATTTTTTAATTAAGAAATTTACCTTTAATAAATTTAAAACTAAAAAAATCATGAATTTATTAGTTAAAACCACACATTGACCACATAGAATTATATTGAAGTAATAGGCAACTTAATATTATAATAAATTTAAATATCTATAAAATTATATATTTGTTAGTCGAGTTGGATTTGGCAGGTGGATATGCTTAAGTCCCGTGACTTGATTATTACCCGAGAAGAAAAGTTTGAGAGACCCGTTATTCGACTACATAATGGGCAAAATCATCCGTTGTCTTGTTGGTTAGATTGGGTTGAATTTTTGAGTGACTCGAGTCAATCCATGGACACCCGTCCCTTATATAATAAAGAAAAAATATTCATACACATAATTGTATCACTCCTCACATAGGGGATGTGGGATCCACTCATGGCCCCATCTATCATTACAGTCCAGTATTTGCGTGCAGGCAATTGAACCAACTGGAAGGTCAGTATTTCCCAACTCAAGTGGTTCTGCTAATGGTATTATTATTACTAGGAGGGTAGGGCATTTGTAGATCAAAATTTTACTTAGAAAATGAACTTGGTGTATGCACACACACACACATATATATATATATATCTATATATAGTTATAAATATTTAATTAATATAATCAAGAGTAAGATGGGAGAAACAGATGCCAATTTTGTCCCACTTCATTATCAGCCTGGATTACAACCTTGCGGGGCAAAGTGGGTCATGCACGGTCGGGGCAGGGTATGGGAAATTGCCTTCTAATAGCGGGATAGGATAGTTATGTGATGCAACCACATTGTGATGTAACTCTTTTTTAGATGATCCAGTACAAAAAGCTCCTCTAGAGTTAGATTGGGGTGTGTGCTTGGCTTATTAAGCTTTTTGAATGTTGTTTATTTATGTTTGGATACAATACATGTATGGTCCTTAAAGTTTGGTCATTTTGTCAATGTGGTCCTGGAAGTTTCAATTTTGTTAATTGCGTCCTTGATGTCTCCAATTGCACTCAATGAGGTCCAATTGCTCATGGGCTGTCTAAAAAGCTAATGGCAGAACAAAGGTGGGCGTTTAGGGGGAAGTTTCCAATCCGGTAGTGTACCCTTTACGTGTATCTATATATAATCTGTAGGTGTCTTTGTTCTTACAGCAAAACAGAGCAACGAACAAAGCTTTAAAAATAGAGAGTAGGAGAAGTAGATGTAGAACATAAGCTCCAAAACTGATGGAAAGTACCTGCTATTGCGGTAAACAAGCTCAAATGAGGATATCATGGACTGTTGCATATCCTGGAAGGAGGTTTCTTGGTTGTGAAAAATATGGGGTAGGTACCACTATTACTTCATGAAAATTTTGTATTAATTTTTTTATTATATTAATTTGTGTTCTATTTTTATTCGTTGGAGGTTGGATGTGCATTCTTTATTTGGTGTGACCCTCCCATATATGACAGAGCAAAAGTGGTGATACTTGGTTTATTGAGATCACTGTAAAAGCATGATGAGGAAGTTAGAAGTGCTAAAAGGCAGGAGAGTTGTTTACGGGTTGGGTTAGGTTAGGTTTGTCATAGTTGTTTGTATTTGTTTTGTTTGTGTGTGCTGTCAATGGGTAGGAGGGGTGAATGTCAATGCATATATGTATGAAATGTAGTTGCAATCAATGAAAAACATTTGATTCACTATGACAATTCATAATGCAACAGCTATTATAATGCATGTCCACAATACAGTTCAAAAAACAAAGGTTTGAGTTAATAATGTAGCCAGAATTACAGTTCATAATACAACAACTATTACAATTCAAAAAGTAAGATGATTTCAAAAACACAAAGTATGTATTGCTCGAAAGCATTGTAGCCATTGTAGATGTAGTTCTCAACTATGATCTTGTGACGAAGTTACTATACTAATTTAAGTGTCCAATGAAACCTGTGTATTCATATAAATTAATTAGATAAAACCACTTAAAGAATTTGAGAGCAAGTAATGAAAGAAAATTAACTGACCTATGGGTGAGAACCCATGACTTGGCCCTTCCTTGGATAGCAACGCCTTGCCCTGCTATGCTTTGCCTAATAGCTTGCCTTAGACACCCCTGCCTTGCCCAGTCCTGCCTTCCTCTCTGCCTTGCACACCCTTGCCTCCCCATTGCCTTGCATACACCTCTGCCTTGCCCTCTATATTTTTGGGCATAACTTTTCCTGTGTAATTTTGCACTCATTCCCTCTTTATCAACTTTCATTTCTTGATGTAACCTTTCACTCTCTTAAGAAATTCAATGATAGGTTTGTCTCTTGCATCTAGTATTTGGCCATTAAAACTTTTACACAAGTTGTTTACCAAAAGGTCACATTTGACATAGCATGTGAAATGTGACCTACTCCAATATCTTGCTGGCTCATTGACCAACCACTTAAAAGCTCCCACATCCTCTCCTTTTAACAATTCATCTAT
Source organism: Heliamphora exappendiculata (assembly GCA_034768845.1). Taxonomy (NCBI): domain Eukaryota; kingdom Viridiplantae; phylum Streptophyta; class Magnoliopsida; order Ericales; family Sarraceniaceae; genus Heliamphora; species Heliamphora exappendiculata. The sequence continues at coordinate 4,842 of JAOTRH010437510.1, read as the reverse complement.
GCAGTATACTTTTGAATAGTGGTAGCCTTTGCAGGCCTCTACATTCTATCTTTCAAGGCTACACCAAATTGTTTCTTGAAATTGTTATGCAAGTGTCTCACACAGTGCCTATGCTGAGTGTAGAACCAACCGATTCAATGCTGGTATTAAACCCTTTTATTTGTCTGTTATAACTGTCCAAAGATGTTGCTGGTGTGTCACATGCAGGTCTTTAATTACCAATTCTATGAACTATTCCCATGACTCCCTATTTTCTATTTCCACCACGGCATATGCCAAAGAAATACACAGATATTGGAATCAATACTAATTGCTGTAAGTAATTACCCATGGTGTGTACCCTTTATGTGGCAGCCATCTAGCCCAAGAAAGGGTCTGCAGCCCTCTAAGAATCCTTTCTTGCAAGCTTCTAAACACACATACAACCTCAAGAATTTTGGTTGGCCCCAGTTAGCATCAATTGGTGCTTCCCTCACAATTGTTGAGCAAGGATTTGTTCTCCTAATCTCTTCACAATAATCTTACAGTCTAGAATATTTATCCATATCAGTCCCATGGATTAAAAGAAAAGTCTTTATTTTCGCTCTACAGAGTTGACTAGTTGATAATTCGATCTTTAAATCCCTCCTTACCCTCTGTTTCATTGCACTAATGGGCCAGTTTGGGTTAATTCTTAGTTTTTCTATAAACTTCCGAGCTAACATTTTGTAGTTCACATTCCTATTACTATAACTTTTAGTACATGTATGCTTGTTCACATAGGTTTTCACTTGCAAAGTCTGCCCTTCAAATTTGGTTGCACACAAAACCCAAGGACAACCTTTCCTACACTCAGCTTTGACTATAATCTTGTCATTTTTCACCAACCTCACATTTCGTTGTTTCTTAATAGAGTATTCCCTAATTGTAGCCTTAGACTCATCAGCACACGTGAATGTCATGCCTACTCGAAAACTCTGGGTCCCTCATGTCAATTTCAGGCCTAAATTGCTTGAAATGAGGCCTCTTTGGTTTGGATGTGTCCTCCTCAGAGGATCTATCTAAGCTGCCATGCTTATCTGAATCCCTATAATCTAAATTAACATCAGTTTTGATATTAACATTGCATGGCTTTTCATCAACCTTTCTCCTTTTACTAACACCAACCCATTCAACATTTTTATATACTATAGCCTCATATAACTCATTATCATCGAAGCATAACCCATAATCATTATCAGTTTGACCTTCATAGTCACTAGCATCTAAATCATATGCATATCCCCTCATGTGAACCCTATGGCTACCACTTATTACAGCTCCCACCTATACTCCCTGCTTCAACATTACTGCCCCCACCCATATTTTTCAGCTTCAACATTACTACTCCTACCTATCTTCTCAGCTTCAACATTAGAGGTTTCACCCATATTCTCATCGTCTTGTTTTTCACATGTACCTTCTAATAATTTTATACCACCTGAATGAATTGTATACATTTCAGCAATTCTATTTTTAGGCAAACATTCAATCATATCTACCACATCTTTGTCAGTAACCATTCGTACCAAGCCATCCTTCAAACTAGTCCCTAGAATTTTATAAGGAAACCCAATATATGAGGCATAACCTAGTTGTAATCTTATATCATGATGCTCTAACATTGACATTCTATCTTGTCTCACAATTGTCAATATAATCAACTTTACCTCTCAAGTAAACTCTTACCTGGTGCTCTGTAAATTCACCACCATGGTGAATCTTGATTGAAAACATATTAGGAGAACTTGGTATTGGGAACCAAAAATTAAGAAAAAGCAAGACTACAAAAACAAAAACGAAAATTAACATTTACAAACGAATTGAATGCTATATTATTACCAAACTGAGATCTATAAACTCCACTTCACCATCCATCACCTTTATCGGTTGTTGATGTCAAAACCCTAGCATACACGATTGAAACCTCTGGTATATTGAACATTGGCTCTCCTTTCCCTCAATACACGATTCAAACCTTTGCGATCAGCCTTCCTCTCCCTCTTTCTCTCACTGTACTGTGAAGATCGACTTCGTCTCTCATTTGGTCACTCTTTGACTGATCTTTTTTAATTTCTCTCAATACCCCCCAACGTTATAATTTAGAAGTTAGAAAAAACTGCACAGTTAATGCTATTAACTTTTTAGATGGACCGTGAGCAAATGGACCTAATTGAGTGCAATCCGAGAGACATCAATAACGCAATTAACAAAATCAGATTTTCAGGATCACGTTTACAAAATTACTATAACCATACATGTATTTTATCCTTTATTCTTTTTAAAAGATAAGGTGCTTTTGGATTTTAAATTTTTTTTGCTTGAAAAGTCAGAATGCTTCAAAAATGCTTAACCAAGCGCAATCTTAGTGTGGTGCAACCATATTTAAAATGAATTTGATCCATTCATTTTTGTTCACAAGAAATTTAGAGTGCCTTTTTAGACAATGTAGCAAAATTGTTTAGGGTCCGAAATAGCTCGATCGACTCACATCCAATACTCATACTGATTGATGATCCTTCGTTTCTAAAGGCGCTCACTTTTTAACCTCAAATTCGTGTTTCAATATAATATTCGAAACTACATATTACATGCTTATCGCACATGGGAGTATTTGGTATAGTTGAAATTATGAATTTATAGATTATAAATGAGATGCGATTATGGATTAAAATAAAAGTTAAGATTGTTTGTTAAAATTATAAACTTATAAGGCTTGTTTGATAACCGGTATGGATTGGGTGATATTAGTTGTAAGATAGGATTGATAATGAGGTAAGATTAGTTGTTTTGTGTTTGATTTGAGTAGAATTAAATAACAAATTAGATAAACTTATGTTTAATTTTGGTGAAATTGAACAACGTTTGATATGATTATAATGGCCAATTTTTAATATTACAATTGTATTAAGTTAATTTATTTTAAAATTAACTTAAATAAGTTAATATATTAAATTTTATATTATTTCTTTTAATATATATATATATATATATATTTTTTAAAATTTTAAAATTTACTCTTTAATTCAATTCTTTCTAATTTCACATCCCTTCACTAAGTTATCATTCATTTGAAGGATAATTAATCCGTCCAGATAACTAGTCTGAAGATTTTTTTATATAAATAAATATCTGATTGAATTATACTTCAAATTAGTAGTCCAATTTGATAGTTAGTCCGCCGAAACAAACGATGACATAGTTTCTAATAGTAAAATTTGTGTTTATTAATTGAAAATAAAAAATTATAAGTATACTTGTTTAGACGCTTTAAACTTTTTAACAAATTATAAGATAAAAATTAAGAAATAAAGCTCAATCAATACCTTCATTAGCTTATAAGATGGAAAACGGTTGCATAAAAATGGCTTATTGCCACTCAAATCCATGCATACACTGGAGTGAAGCCAAGCTCACTTTTAACCCCAAGTTCATGTTCCAATATGATATTTGAATTCACATGTTACCCACTTATCGCACGTTGTAACTTATAAGATGAAAACCACTGCCAAAAAACAGCTTATCGAGACTCAAATCAAAGCCCCTGTTTAGCATTATTTAAAAAAAAATATTTTTTGCTTAAAAGTATTTTAAAAAACTTACTTGTTCGGTCTCCCACTACAATCAATTGATTTTTTTCTAATTTTTTTACATCTATGTTTTTCCAAAAAAAACTAAAAAACTAAAAAACTAAAAAGCCTACAAAAAAAAAAAAAAAAAAAAACCCTAGACTAAACACAAGCAAATTCGTGCCACTGCGACTCAAATCCATGTCCCCAGGACGCAAAGTTTAGTTTTCCATGTCTACCTTTCTGTTTTGGCATTCAGGCTTCATGAATTTACTTTTGGGGAAGCAGCAATCAAACGAAAGTCAAGGAGGCTGGCCTAACCAAACAGATTTACTACAAACAGGACTCATCAAAAAAGTTAGGTTTCCAATCCATAATAATTTAGTAATAATAATAATAATAATAATAATAATAATAAAAAACTGGAATTGAACTCCACACAACCAAGAGACTATTTTACAACCAAATTCAATAATCAGTTAATGAAAAATTCAACATCTGACTGTCAAATTCAAACAATAGTTAAGAAGAAAAAAAGGGTAAGAGGAACATATAGGATATTTACTGCACTGTTTTACTTTTGCTAATATTATTCACATAAAATAAACTGGTGATATGTTTGTTCCACATTGTAAAAAAAAAACCATCAAAGCCAATAGAACACAACTGCAATGGAGTGTGGTTTTGAGGAGTTTCATTTTCAACTGCAACAGCCCCCGGCTTGAGAAGTGGAGGCATCTCTACCTCCTGAGGGTCCCGGGATACCACCATACCCAACCTTTATCCCATAAGACTGCACAAAAAAAGAGAGTGCAAAATAACCAGATTTTTAGTATTTCACCCATCATCAAATCAGCATTCTTCTATACTTTTTAACAGCGTAATAAAAGCTTTTAAAGTTTTTGGCTTCAGCTTTGCACACCCCTCAAAATACCCAAAATATCACCCTTAACCTTCCAACCCTATTCCTACCTCCACCCCACCCTACCAGGCTACCACCACCTTAGCCTACAACTGCCCCACCTCCGTCCCCACCTCAACTGCCACCACCAACTCTACTCACTGTCCCTCTCTCGGTTGTCTCTCTCCCATTGCTCCTCCCTCTCCCACCCTGACAGTCCCTTCCCCGACCCTTATCCCCTTCTCTGAGTCACACCACCTTCAAAACCTTAACCCAAGACACACACACACACACACACACACACACACACACACACACACACACATATATATATATATATATATATATATATAT
>JAOTRH010437489.1:0-33899 GCA_034768845.1 Heliamphora exappendiculata | reverse complement strand
TTATTTAATGTTACTAGAAACTGATGTCTTCAATTATTATAGGTTATAAACAATTATCAAAATTTTGTTTCGGTGGATTGTTTTGTTTGGCTCAGAAACAGTAACATTTCGGAATCATTTCACAGACATGGTGGAAACAAAGAAAAAATTTAAAACATAAGTAAACATGTGGATACATGAATTAAAATATATTTGGTGTTTTTGAGGCTAGAAAATCGAGGTTCTTGGTCCTGTTTGGTAACGTTTACAGTTTTCTGTTTACAATCAACAAAAAACATGGTTTTGTTTAGGGTAAATTACACTGACCTCCCCTGAGAAACTCTCTTGAGGTTTCTGACAAAAATAGAAACACCTCTTATGGTTTTTGAAATATCACTGACCTCCCATTTGATTTAGTTTTTTACCTCAAATTAACCATCCGTCACTGACATAACGGAAAACATTAAATAAAATCAAAATCATTACTGAATTTTCCATTTTACCCTTATTATTTTACCCTTAACCCTCTCTCTCTAATTTCCACATACCTTCACATGAAACAACAATACCTTCACGGTTTCACCTGAAACAGCAGCGAAGACGAACACCCAATTGATGAAAAACCCAATTGTAATTGAGGTTAGTTTGGGGAAGCATTGGATTGAAGAGAGACCTTAAATGAAATCGTATTTGGAGGAAGCATTTTGGGTAGAGAATTTGGGACCAGGAATTGGGATGCGATTCTCTTCTTCTTCATGTTCTTCACTATGCTTGCCATGGTTGGGCAATTGTTTGACGATCGATTTTTGGATTAGTATTCCCAATAGATGGCTGTAAATTGTATTTTGATACATTGTGATTAGTAATCAAAGAGTAACGGATCTGTGGGATTAGTAAAGGAAGAAATTTGGGGATTGAGAAGAAGACCAAACGAAGAAATTTGGGAGATTGAGAAGAAGAAGATGCTGCCCCACAACAGGCAGGAATGGTGCAAATGGAAAGCGAATGGGGTTCAAGTGGTGGTGGTGGTGATCTGATTGAGCCTATTGTACTCTTGTTAAACCCTCCCAAAACCTTCAAACCCTAATCCGGAGGGGGAGAAGAGACATCAAGGATTTCATTGTTTTGTCTCAAAGCCATCTCTTCTTCCCTTAAAAGTACAATTCCCTGTATGTCTCTCTGCATTCCCACACTTATATTTTATTTTATTCTTCTTCTCTGTGTTCAGTTTTACCCATGCTATTCTTGAGATATTTTGGCTTTGTGTGCAAAATCGAAGTAGGTTTGCACGGGGCAGTGAGTGAAGATGATTCAATTGATAAAATGCGCAGAAAACAATGCTGAAAAAACACAGATTTGTATCCACCGGTCCGGTAAGCTCCCCGACGACCCACTCTCGGCCCCGATCCCATCCTCTAAAACCCCATACTCCTCTCCCCTCAAATCCCCTAAACTCCAAACCCACCTAATCCCAATGTTCTTCCCTTCCAGCAAATTCAAATATGCAAAGCTTAGATTATCCTCCACAATCACATGAGCCTTACCATAAAACTAACTAATTAGTACCAGATCGAACACTCACAAGAAAACCCTATTGAAGCAGAGATTGAAGAAGGGAATCTTAGATCTGCTATCGCCACCTCCGCCGTCTGAACTTGCCTCGTCGCCACCTCCACCGTCCGGGAGGCCGCGAATGGAGGTTCAAGATGAGTCATGCAATTGATATTGTTTTGGGGTTCATTTGAAGGATTTAGATGAGAGTGGAGGTTTAGCCAGGGAGAATTGGGGGTTTGTTTGTGTGTTTTTTTTAAAATTTTAATTAATTAATTAAAAAATTAATTTAATTGTAAGGGTAAAATAGAAAAATTACAATTTTCATTAACGGTGTTAGGGCAAAAACACTGACAGGGGAGGCCAGCGATATTTCAGAAAGCAGAGGGGGTGTTTTTGTTTTCGTTAAAAACTTCGGGGGAGGTCAGTGTAATTTACCTTTTTGTTTATTTCATAAAAAACAAAAACAAAAATATGTTTGGCAAATAAATATTTGGAAAGTAGGGTTTGGAAGTGGTAACTGGAAGTCTTAGACGGTGATGATAGTAAGAGGTAACGATGATGGTTGGAGGTGGTGACTAGAAATAGTAGTCGGAGGCGGTGGTCGAAAGTGGTGGTCGTAGACGGTGGAAGAAAAAAAATAAAAATAAAAATTTGTCTACAAAAGAAGTGAAAACATATTTTTTCTGTTTACAATAATTTAGTAAATTTTGCAAACTGTTTATATATTTTAAAAAATAAAGATAATTATCAAACATGTTTTTGTTTATAGTTTATAGAAAATTGAAAAACAAAATAAAAATAGTATACATAAACGGTACCAAACGGGGCCGTAGTACATGCTTAAGGGTTGTGTATTCATTTTAGAAACTATAAAAAACAATACTAAAATTGATTTAGTGATGATACCAAATCATGTTGGAATTAAAAGAAACAAATAAAAGAAAAAAAAAACAATAGCAGTGGTAGCACAAATTATAAGAAAACATAAATTATCATTGACAATTTTAATATAACTCGCAGTAATAAAAAAGAATAAATAATTTAGTCATATATCTTCTATTTTTTCTCCTATGTTCCATGAACAATTCTAAATGTATAAAATACCCATGTCGGACACTCGACGGTTGGATACGGGTATGGAATGTGTCTGATATTTTTAGTTAGATATTTACTTAAAAAGTATATTTAGTAATTCATGTTTATTATAAAATTATGCATATACTCTTATATTATGTATAAAATGCTCAATAGAAATTTGTAAACATCGCACATCTTGAAAATAAAAGAAATATATTAAAAATATGAATATTTTGTTGTGTCTGATTGTCCTTGATATGAGAATTAGATAAATCCAACACGTAGATACATACCGGCACCTGACACCTATGCCTGAGTTCATGTAACATAGTTCTTCTCGCCTTCTCTTCTTTTCGTTCCTAATTTTTTTTCATTCTTTAATAAGTTCTAAGATTATTTTGTTGTTTTCAAATATCTTAACAAAAAATGACAAAAAAAAAAAACATTGTTGGATATTTCAAAAGTATCGTTGTGTTTCGATTCTGTTTCAATATTACACTAATGTTTCATTTTAGTTTATTAGAAAACGGAAACATTTTGGCCGTTTCGATGGAAACGAAATGGAAGTTTGTTCCTTGCTTATATAGTACTACTTGATTTAGGTAAACAGCTCCAGAAATACTTGTAAAACAAATTTTGATTAGAGTTGTTTCGAGTTCCCTTTGCAAGCTTGTCAAGAGCTTTGGATTTCACTCATGGTTGCACTGAATGCAGTGATTATGATAATCAAGGCAATATGCCATCTCATCTTTCATTTTTCCTACCGTATACAGATGTTATGGTGAGTTTCTCAATCAATTCCTTAAGCGTTTTGCGAACAGAGTTGTTATATGATCAAAGTTCTCTTTTGAAATTATTTGTGAAGAAACTGTTGTCAAGTCACAAATGTTGTACCTAGATGAATCTCAAATATGTTGTACTGTTATGGTTTTTGGGTTTTCACCTTGCTTTATCTTTGAAATTTGAGATTCATTCGTTATCATTATCATCATCGTCATTATTACTCACTCTTTGCGACTGAGATCATACTAATTATATTAGTTTTAGGAACAATGTTGTGGATTGTCACGATCATTATTTTTAGCTGGTATTATATTAAAGTTTAAGAATCAAAGCTTTAGAATATATATGTTATAATTCATATTCCCTTCCTTGTTGCAGGATATTGCAGGAACCCTCAAACAGAGGCTTTCTTGCAGTTTCTAGAACTTCCTTGTCTCCTTGATAACGCATTAGAATCAAGAGAGCAAACCCACAGTCCGGCTTCCTTTGTTTCTAGAGGTAACAATTTCATCATTCTTTTATTGAGTATTGAAGTGAAACAGGGCCTCTTTTTTCCTCAGCATGTTTTCCTTTATGTAAACTGAGACCCAACACCTATGCTAAAGCCCATGCATTTATATAATGTTCACTACTGGTAGAAACTTTGGGTGGGTATTCAGGTGTGCCCAGTGTGGGCCTGAAGTTGATTGATGCTGTTGCATGTTACTGAATGCATGAATCTTTTTGCACTTTTTGGTTTTAGTTTGATATAGTTTAGGCATTTGGGACTTATGGGTGGCTCTGTGCTTAAACACCCGAAATGCTTGCAACCTGTCCATGAGTTTTGAATTGTGTTTTTTTTTTGACAAGTGAAAAATAGATTTTAAAGGCATTGAGAAAATGCCACCCGGTGTTCCACAAAAAGAGGTTCGGTATAGGTACCTCTATAAAAAGGAGTCACCCTAAGATTGGGACTCAATAAAATATATGGTTCCTTTCTTAGATAACCAACCATACAAATTGTTTGTGACTTGAAAATTTCATGTGTAATCAAGGTCCTTGACTCTTTCCTTTGGAAACTTGAATCTGGAGTTGGTTATATCGATGTTACCATTCTGAAAACTTCGCTACTTCCTGTAGCAACCTCCTCCCTATGTTTCTCTCCCCATCCACACTTCAGGGAAGGAAACTCAAAAACTTTTTTTTTTGGGTACAGGTGTAGGTTCCTTTGACGACGACAGTGATGTGGATGAAGTAGAAGAACTTGCTGAAGTTCATGATGCCGAAACCCAGGAGGAAGTTTTATAGCGGTTTTGGATAACATTTTTGTCAGCGCTATTTTTTCCTCATCTTCTTTTATGTTGACCGTGGTTCACGTTGTTTTGTTGACTAATTAATTGAGGTGCAGCCGTGCAGGCATGGTTCCATGAAATATTCAGTATTTTTCACCTTGGTTTTGAAATTGAATTACCTTTGCATGGTGCCAGATATTAAAAAAAAAATGGAAAACATTAGAGCCAGAGCTGTAGCCTCTGCTTGATGATGAGCAAAATTTGAATTATCTTCTCTATATCTTGGGCCCGAACTCTCAAATTGTCAATTCTCTCTTTTCAAGGCTCTAGTTTTATGTATATGAACAAGTATACATTCATTTACTTTACTGGTTTGAACCAGTATGCATTCTGTTGAGCATTCCATGAACTTCCATCATTTCATTGTCACATCCATTTTCGAGCCCAAAATGTTTTCACACATCCGTGATCAAATGTTTTGAATAAAATTGCTGCTATTAATTTTTTTTCCTTGAATTAGTGGAAGTGAATGTGAATGAACACATTTGTTATGATAGAACACTAGATTAGAGAACTATTTTCTTACAGAATGGGTTAATCGTGCCAAGGAAGTAGGGATCAGCTTGTCATTAACTTCACCACAGTTCTTTATGCATGCCATTGCCCATTCACTGCACGCTTGCTGATGTCTTTTAAGATTTGTGCCTCTATTAAAAACCATTTTACTATACGCAAGGTCCAACTTTTTGTGATTTTTCTCGAAAATATAATGTAAATAAATAAATTTATTTATTTTGCATAACAAACAGATAGATTTATCTGTTTGTATATTTATGCTTAACAAATAAATTTATTTATTTTCATATCAACACAGATAAAGCAAATAGATAAATTTATCAGTTTTTTTATTTATGCTTAACATATGAATTTATCTGTTTTATATGTAAACAGATAAATTTATTTGTTTGCATATTAATACATATAATGCAAACAAATAAATTTATCTGTTTACATATTAGCACAGGTATTGCAAATAAATAAATTTATCTGTCTACTTTTTTATGCTTAATAGATAAATTTATTTGTTTGCATATTAATATAGATAATGCAAACAGATAAATTTATTTATGTTCTATATACATGTTTTAAAAAGTTATAGAGAAATTTATCTGTATTATTTATACGTGCTTTTAATAAAATAGATAAATTTATTTGTATTATTTATATTTATTTTAAAAAGATACAGATAAATTTATCTGTTATTTATACGTATTTTTGTTTTAAAAGAATCTTGTATGTTAAAATTTTTATGAGTATGAATTTTACTTGTTAAATTTTTTTATGCTGGATAAAAAATAATAAATCATCTATAAATTGAACTCTTTAATCTTAAGCACTTTTTTTAAAAATGTATTTTAAAGAAAACTAACATATTTTTTAAAAAGTAAACTTTTTACCCTTGAATCCAAAGTTGAACTAATTTCACCCTGTTAGCTCACAAACCTCAATAAGAAGAAGAGGAGGAATGTAACCTAAAGAAGTTTAGTATCTAAAAGGGTAGTTCGGTGTAAAAAATTCTGGCGTATATAGAGTTTAGAGAAAAGAGCAGATCACGATGAATTTATAGTACGTAATTTTATTTTGCATTCGTAAGAAATTATTCTCACGGCTCGAACTCGTTACTTCCAGATTACATAGCAACAAATCTATTATTGCACTAAAACTTCATTTTTTAAGAAAATTAGGATCTATTCTCCAATAATTCCATGATACTCATAGTTTGTTGGACCTGTTTTCTCTTTCCCCTCCTCCTTACACAAGCACTCTGATTTGTCAATTTTTTGTTAGTTTAATAATATTACATACACGTACGATCAATCACAAAAATTGCATGTTAATCATTTATTGCATTGAAACCAAGAAATATCATGGTCTGATGGACCCATTTTCTATTTCTCCTCATTCCACAAGCACTCTAATTTGTTAATTTTTTTTGATGTATTAATATTACATACAGAGGCGATCAAAATACAAAAAAAAAATACATTTTAGTCATTTATTGCATTGAAATTCACAATATTTTATGAGTTTCACATACATTGAATGGTTGAGATGTATTTTTTGTACAATTTATAAATTAATTTTTTATGTACAAAGTATTTCCCTTTCCACTTTGGCATTAAACCAAAGCACAATGTGAGTCAAACGCTAATGAGAAAACAATTAAATGTCAAAAACCCACTAAGCTAGAGGCTCCATATTTGAATTGCTTTCCTTTCACTTTGAAACAAAGCCAAGTGCAATTAACTATACTTCAAAATTTTAGTTTATTGATGCATGTTAAGCGAATCCTCCACGTGTTTTTCGCGCACAAGATCTTGCTCTTTTTTGTCAAATAAACAGAGACCATCTTTGATGAGAGATCAGATAAGATAAAAAAATAAATAATACTAGTTGAAGAGTTAAATAACTATTTTTTCATAATAAAATATGAGGTTAGAGGTGAAGAATATTTTTGACCATTAAATAAGAAATTTTTTTTTTTAAAAAAATGAGAACAAATAATCTCAGAAGAGGATTGAAATAACTAATTCCATGAATACCAAATTATAATTAGTTCCCCGTATAAGAAATTAATAATCCAATCAAGTGAACTAAAAGTTAGATTATCAATTTAAAGAGACAATTTTAAAATTACAAATTTCACGTACTTTTTAGTCCAATCAAATTCTTTCTTAAGCTTTATTTATTTTGACGGAAAACAATTTCATTAGAAAAATATTTTCAGTAAAAAATATTTTTAAAATATATTTAATTGTGATTTTAAAAATAATAGTACTAATAAATGTGATAGTGTTAGAATTAGTAACAATGGCGACTGTGATAACAGCGATTTCAAACCTTCAAATCCCCAAACCCTCAGTCTTTTGGTTCTATGGGATCTAGATTCCTAAACTCTCATATTCTAGACCCTCCACAATTCTGGACCTTCAACAATCCCAGACCGTGTACCATCTGAAGCCTAGATTGGTGGTATTAATGGTAAAATGATAGTACCAACAGTAGTGACACTGGTGCGACGGTAAATATAAAAAATATTTTTTATTAAAAAAGTAAAAAATATTTTTTATTAAAAAAGTAAAAAATATTTTTTTTTACTAAAATTAATTTATTTTTTATTGACTTGAAAAATATTTTTTATTAATTTTTAATTTTTTTCATACCAAATACTAAAAATACCAAAAAATATTTATTATCAAAATAAACAAAGCATTAATCTATCAAAATAAACATCGCCATAATATCGCGCAGTCGGTAATCCAGTATAATTGTTTATCAAGGTAACTACAAAATGTCAAAACAGAATGATTTCGAGACACATTTCACATATTTGTTTAGTACTTTTACATATTTCTAATCCATCTTGACGCACTCTTAGGTCCTGTTTTGGATCAAGAAAAAAGATAAGTTTTTTTTAAAAAATTAGTTTTGAAGTTGATTTGTTTGAAATTTCATCTTTGTACGACTTTTAAGGCAATTCAAAAAAAGTTAAATTTTTGTTCTTCATTTTTTTTCTTTTAATATTTACTTTTTTCTAATTATCCCAAACACACTCACTTTTTTTTTAAAAAAAAGTTAAATTTCTTAAAAGCCAAGTTTAAAAGCTATTCCAAACAGGTTCTTAAGCACTTCTCTCGCATCCATTAAGATTTAATCATAACTGCTTGAGCTTTTAGAAATAATGGTAATGTTTGACATTGCTGAAACTAATAACTTATAGATTATAGGTACTATCAAAAGTTGTGAGTGTTTGGTAAAAATTATAACTTGTAACTGAAATATGAGAAAAAATAGTTATAAAAAATAGCAAAAATTGTAGGTGTTCGAAAAAATTTATAACTTATAATTAAAATTAGTTATAAAAAACTAAAAACTACCGGTGCTAGTAACTTTGCCAAACACTCCCAATAATTTCTTTTTTCTCACCCGTCTCGTTATGTACGAATTTTTTTGCCCCGATAATAAATGGGGTGAAAACAATATTTATTTCTTACTTCATTTTCTCCCGCTTACACGCATAAAATAAATATTTTTTAAAATATAAATACATATATAATTTTTTTTAAAAATATATAATTAAATTAAAATATAAAAATATTATATTTATCTATCACTTTTGATCTTTATTTCTTACATTTTATATTTTTAGAAAATGGGTCAATATTAGGTACTTGCAACAAATGAGATTTTGTGATGCATACTGTTGACACTCAAATATTGACACGGTTTAATTTTCGTTTAATTAATCATGATTAATAAATTTTCATGATTGATTAAAATTAATTTGGCCTAAAGGACACGGGCCCACAACGCCGTGTGTTAAAGTCAAATTAAAAAATATGAGAGTGTGAATCTGAATTCAAATTGAATTTATTTCCATAAAAGAAATATTTATTTTCTCCCATTTAGAAAATTAAATAAAATAAATAAATAAAAAAAAAGAATTCAAAATTAAGGGTTTCCAAATTTAAGATCCCTCTTTTGAGCCTATAAATAGAGACTCTTATTCATTAGGAGGGGATATTTGGCTAAGAGAATTCTCAAGAATTCTTCAAAGCTCTCTTTCTCTCCCCGAAGTCTTGTCTCGTGGAAGATCATCAAGCTTTACAATTACGCGCCGATTCATCTACGAGTTCTCAAATTAAGCACGCTCCACGGACCAAATTTCACAGAGATTGCGCTTTTCGTCTTTTCGTTTCGAGAATATAAATTTAAGTTTATTCGAGATCAAGCTATTCAAAACCTTCGGCAGACTCTTTTCGCCATCTTCTCCATTTGAAGATTTGAATAAAGTTCGACAAACAGTTCAATTCTACGATAAGCTATTTTAGCTGTCGGATTGTAACTGGCTCGGATATCGAATTAGAGGTTTACTATTGTATTCGGTGTTAAATCACAGAAAATTGTATCCTTTTATTTACATCAATAAAATATTATTTTGTGCATTCTTTTTTCGTCTTCTTTATTGCAGACTCGAAATTTGTGTGTTACAAATTTGGCACACCCAGTGGGACCCCTCTTTCTCTCATCTCTTTCTCCAACATTAAGTTCGAATCTTTTATCTTCAGAAATGGCCTCCAACCTGTAGCTCGCGAACAAGGCAACCATGATGACTACCAACTCATCAAAGACAGCGCATGACAAGTTCATAAGCATCATTGTCCTTCCTTCGCGTGGTATAACGAAAAGTGATGGAAAGGACACCAAAAAGCTTGTTTCACTTCTAGAAGACTCTCCTCGCGAAATTTTATCTCCACGGCCATCTTGTTCAATCTCGGATGCGAACTCAAGAACTGGATCGCGCTCGAGCTCATCACCTACTAGTATAAGGAACTCATTCTCGCCGAATCAGTCAAAATCGTCTTATTCAGTGGCTATGAAGGTTTTGACCACCAGCACGGGTTCTCTAGAAGAACAGTTGGTAACCATGGCTGGTGCTATTGATTAGCTCTCAAAGATTGTTGAAGAGAAAGATCTCCATATTGCCACACTCATGAACAAGTTGGAAATGCAAAATGCTGGAGACGCAAGCCAAGGGAATTCACACCCTCCCGGTTTTACTCCACAAGTTGCACTAGCTGCAAACACGGGCCACGTTGAAAAACAAGTTATGGTTGACGAGACCAATCACGTGCACGCTATGGAACCTGTGATGGTTCAAAGTATGCAACTAACTTCTATTGGTTCGCTATTTGTCCAACAACTCCAAGACATGATAACAAATACAATCAAGGTGCAGTATGGTGGGGCTCCACAAAATAGTCTCATGTACTCGAAACCTTACACAAGGCGAATTGATGGCATCAGGATGCCAGTTGGTTATCAACCTCCCAAACTTCAACAGTTTGATGGAAAAGGGAACCCTAAGCAACATGTCACCCATTTTGTTGAAACTTGTAACAATGCGGGGACAGATGGAGATATGCTTGTAAAGTAGTTTGTTCGATCGCTTAAAGGAAACGCTTTTGATTGGTATACGAATTGCAGCCAGACTCAATTAACAGTTGTGAGCAGATGGAGCGCGAGTTCCTTAACCGTTTCTATAGCACGCGTCGTACTGTGAGTATGATGGAATTGACAAACACTAGGCAATGGAAGGATGAGCCTATCGTGGACTACATCAACCGTTGGTGAGCTTTGAGTTTGGACTGTAAAGACTGACTCTCTGAAATATTAGCTGTAGAGATCTGCATGTAGGGCATGCACTGGGGACTCCTCTACATTCTTCAAGGGATAAAGAAAGTACGTTTGAGGAGTTGGCTACGTGTGCACATGACATGGAGATTAGCATAGCTAACCACGGAGGAAAGAACCATCATGTCCCCGAAAAATTCAATGACAATAAAGATGCAAAAAAGGGGACTAACCCTCCAAAACCAATGCTAAAGAGTTAATGGCAGTAACCACAGCTCCAGTCAAAATCTTTGTAAAAGACAAGAAGGAAATCAAGAAAGAATCATATGCCCAAGAGAAGGAAAAACGACCCACTTTGAAGGAATTGCAGGAAAAAGAAACTCTAACGTACCAAGCATGCTAGAGGATTTGCTTGAGAAAAAAGTCATTCAACTTCCTGAGAGCAATCATTATAAAGAAATGGGTTGAGTGAACGATCCAAAATATTATCATTACCACCGAATCGTGAGTCATCTGACTAAAAAATGTTTCATGCTAAAAGAGTTGCTTATGGATATAGCAAAGAAGAACAAAATTCTTCTAGACCTTGATGACACGGCTGACTCTAATCATGCTACAATCATTATAGGGTCGCGAAGATGTCTTGCCTCAAGTTCTAAAGTGAAGCCGAGGAAACATGCAGGTTTAATGTTGGGGGCAATCGAGAAGATCATTCAATTTGGCTCGCTTAAACCTATTTCAATTCAAATCCAAGGTGAAAACATAAGCGTTCAACATTGCGAGAAAAGTCACCAAGTCCCAGGAGATGATGAAGGGTGGACTATTGTCACACGAAAGGGGTCACGACGAAACAAACCTAAGACCCAACCGATTCATCCAAGAAAAAATAAAGAAAAGCAAAATCATCTTCGCCACTTTAGAAGAATTAAAGCTAGAAGGAGAAGGAATAAGCAAACATTGCTACAAGAAGGTGATTGGCTTGACCGAAATTCACCCACTTTGATCACTATGCGAGACTTCTTTCCAAATGGATACTTTAAAAGTGACTTGGTCGAAGCAGTCAACATGGTCTCAACTATCAAAGAAGCAGAAGGAAGTGCGGAACAAGTCCAGGATATCACGACTGCACCGAGTGAATAGGAGATTGACTTTCTTACACTTTGAAAGGATTAAATTCACAATTTAATCTTCGCAATGCATCACAACTTCGTCGATCTGTACGACATGCCTTGGTGCAGGTGTTAGAAAATCCTAAAAAGTATAAGTTTATCAGTGATGAAGCAACCAGTGCCAAAGCAAACTTCACCTCTTGTGCTTCATGTTGTGCGTCAATTTCCTTCACTGATGAAGATCTTCACTTAGGATCAAAGCCACATAACCGACTCTTGTTCGTCTAGGGTGTTATATCATAGAGAAAAAATAAATTGCATGCTCATTGATGGTGGCTAAGCAGTAAACATCATGCCTAAGTTCACCATGAAGAAGATAGGCATTGCAATTGATGAGTTGGCCCAAATTCGTTTGGTTATACAAGGATTCAATCAAGGAGGACAATGTGCGATTGGTATGATCTGGCTGAATCTAACCATTGGAGAACTTACGGCAAGTACATTGTTTCATGTCATCGTTGCAAAGACATCTTATAATCTGCTATTTGGGCGACCTTGGGTTCATGGTAATGGGGTAATTGCTTCTACGCTTCATCAGTGTTTTAAATTTTATAAAGACGGTACAAAAATTGTGATAGCAGATGACAAGCTATAGACACCATAATTTGACCCCGCCTAATTTTAGGTGAATCCGATAATAAAAACAGGTGAAATGGTACTTCAGTTCGATTATCGAGAAGTGATTCAAGCTCGGTATTTGAACTTAGAACCTTCAAACCAATAAAATTTTGTTGAACAATCAATAACTTGTTGTCCAAGTCTTTCCAAAAGTGGCGACCACCATATTAATTGTAGCGACCGTCAATAGAACCTCTTGGAAACCCTAGCCAAAAGTGGCGACCACCACCTTTAACCTGGCGACCGCCAACTCTCATTGTGGTGACCGCCAATAGAACCTTGTGAAAGTTCTTTTAAACATGGCGACTTCCATATTGAACCTGGCAACCGCCAACTCCAAATGACTTGATGTGTCCCAAAACGTGGCAATACCTCACTGGTTAAAGAATTCTATAAATACCGTACTCCTAGTACGTTTTCAAGGACAAAAAAATTTAGTGAGAGGTTTAGTGAGAAAAGTTTTGCCGAGTTACTGAGCAATTCCACGTCCCGATGCCGAAGTTTTACCGAAATACCGAGATCCGAACCTTTGACGCCTCTATTAAAAGTCTTGCTTGGATCACCACTCGAGAATTGGACTATTGAAGTACATTCCCGACTTGAGGATTTCCTGGCAATCTAGGTACCTCGTTTGGATACCCGATCCTTCTAACTCTATTTTCTCTCTTTTGGAGTGATCGGGTTAACTTTTAATTTTAATTTGACCTCGTTTATTGTTTAAATTGTCTTATGTAATTTGTTCATTGTTTAATTATTAACTTCTTCTTATTCACACTTAACACATTGGTTATTTTTTTTATTTAATTCATTAAATAGTGCTACTATAGTTTGACAATTACAACTAATTAATATTGTTAATTGTTATAATAATGCACTTACATACATATAGATATAGTTGTTAATACTATATTCATATTTGACAATTAAATAACTATATTTTGGTTCTTTTTATTTTTCTAATAGTAGTTTAATTTTATTTACTAGTACATTCCATTGTCTTCATTTTTTTTTTCTTTTCTTTTAATGTAATTTAATTTTCTTTATTAGCATTAGTTTAATTCTCTAGCATTCATTTTTCTTTTTTCTTTTTTTTAATATTAGCTTAATGGTCTTTCATTAGTCTTTATTTTTATTTTCTTTTCTTTAATAGTAGTGTATTTTTTTTTTCTATCATCTTATTTCTTTTCTTTTCTTGTAATGTAGCTTTATTTTCTTTTCCTTATAATGTAGTTTTATTTTTCTTTTTATTGTTCTATTTCTTTTTTTTAATGATAATATTTCATTTTATTTTTAGTTTAATGTTCTCCTTACTAGCCTTGATTTTCTTACATTTTTTTTCTTTTCTTATCCTATTATTATTAGCTTTATTTTTCATTTTTTTTGGATCTTTTCTTTTTCTATTTAATGTTAACATTGTTTTCTTTCGTAGTATTAAACTAAAAAAAAAATCACAAATTTTTTTAAAGTTAATTTTCTATAAATTTTCTCTTATTATAGTAACTTTTGTCTCTTTTTCTTTCTTTTATTTTCTTTTCTCATTTAAGGTGTAAAATGTAAATAGTTAGGCCTTCTTTTTCAATAGTTTACTAACATTTTCTAACCTTTTTATTTTAAGCATAAATTTTCTTTTGTGAACTTTTTCTTTCCCTTTAATTCTTTAAATTCTCTTTTGTTATAAAACCTTTATTTTAAACTTATTTGTTAAGTAAGCTTTCTTTTAATATAGAATTTTTTCTTTTACGCATTTCTTATTTCTTTTATTTATTTATTATGTTAATGTCAACCTAGTTTGTTTTAATAATATGCGTATTTTAGTCACTTTTCTTTAGAATAGTTTAACTTATTTTGTAGCAATTCATGTTTAGATAGTTTTGGTAACTTTTAGCATATTTTTATTATTTTATGCATACTATGATAGTTTAGGTTTTTTTTTTTGTGAAAATTGCATGTGGATGTGTTCCATGTATCATTTAGTTAGAAATTGCATGCCATATGACTTAAGATTTTTTTAATACTTATTTTACTTGGTATTCTATATGCATATGTTATATATTTTTCATATTTGATTTTGAATGTTTATTCTTTTTTTCTATTTTTTTTATTTATATGCATTTGAAAAATTTTATTAAAGAAACAATTATGATTAGTAGAGGCCAATATTATGGTTGGGCGAACGGGGTGCCTAACACCTTTCTCGATTCGTACTTTAGTCCCTGAACCCTTTTTCTCTGGTTAAACGTTTTAAATATCAGTAGCCATTTTTGTTTTTCTTAGTTTTTCTCAAAAATTAAGTGGCGATTCTATTTTCAACAAAAAATGGTTTTCAAAATTTAGTTTTTAAGGTGTTAAAAATATTTTTTAAACATCTCTAAATTCTCTTATTTTTGAAACATTTTTCAAAAATTCCAAAAATCCCAATGCCATAGTATTTTCTGACAACTCTGCTGGGGACTGATTTATAAAATTAATTAAGCGGGTTAGACTGAAAACATCATTAGTTCTTAATAAGAATTTTTTATTTGCATTTTCGCATGCATATCCATTGTTCTTAAAAAATCCCATGCTTGGTCGACTTAATGGCCTAAACGTTCATCCGTTTCGGAGATTGTTGGGAAGGCGGGCAAGCGTTACTGACTGTACGCTATCATAGGTGCAATAAAAGAGTTTGGGCGTACTGTTTGACCATGTCCTGCACCACTCAAGTCATGAAAAGTATATACCCAGCTCTAGTCAGAAGGTACCCTATTCAATTGACCAAACCCAGCCTTTCGCATATAGTAGTTTAGAACCCCCCTTAGGTACTGCTAACCCTAGTAGGATTGTGTGTTTTCTTCATTGTATATTTTGATTGCGTATTATTAGGATTGTTTGTTCGGGCTTAAGTTAGTTCCTCTTCCGGGTTCGGCCCGAATTTTCTCTTGTCCTTTGATTAGGTTAGCTTTTCACCTTCAATTTCTTACCCAGGCTTTGCTTTCACCATGTTTGGTTTCCCTTTCATAGTTTTCCTCTCGGGGTCATACCCGTGTTTTGTTTTAAAACCTCTAGGGCAGATTCTCTCTCTTTCGGGTTTTTCTCAAGTTGTTAGTTCTATCCTCTTACTTTTGTTTAAGCTCGTTTAGATCTTTATTATACTCGCGTGAGCTAGTTTCTTACCCTTATGCTTAGAATTCTAGATCAAACCAGTCCTCTCAGCTTAGTTCTATTTTTTGCTGGAGTACTGCCAATTTTTTTACCCAAGTTTAGTCAAACCTGCTCAGTTGTTATGCTGCCAGTATGAGCTCGGCAGGGGCATTGTTATAGCCTCTGTGATTATCTGCTTATGATTTGTCGTTTCGGGTATCTGGAATATTTGCTATCTATCGTTAGAATTCTCATTCGGAAAGTATTTGATATTGGTTATTCTACTTTTGGAATTTAGATTTTCCTATGAGTTTACCATTGAGCAGAGAGGAGTACAGTTAAGACGCATTTGGGAGAGGTCAGAATCAGGTAGACTTCACAGAGTGTCTGAACAATCAGGTGAAATGGCAGAGAATGAGGTGAACTTGACAGCTCTGATGAGAGCTATTACTTAGATACAAAGAGCTGTGGAGCAGCAAACTTAGGCTCAAAATTAGTGCCAAGCACAGATTCAGGCAATTCAGGCCCGTTTGGCAGTACCGAATGAGCAGCATGATGACCCAAATGATAACGGAGAAAATTTTTGGGATGACAATCAGGTCCCTGATGAACCACAAGTTGTTCCACCACCATCATGGATCTCTCGTTAGGTGATAGTTAAGGAAAAAAATACCGCTCAGTCCAGAGAGTCTGCGTTGGTTGAGAAGATCGACCGGATGGAGAAGGTCCTTAGAAAGGCCAAAAAATTGAAGAATATATGCTAGATGTGGGAGGACTATGTTTGTTCCCAGACGCTAAGCTACCGAAAAAGTTTAAAATGCCAGATATAGAGAAGTTCGATGGAATCGGAGATCCTAGAATTCATCTCCGAATGTATGTTGATACCCTGTCGCCAATGAGAATTGATGACCAGTTGAAGGCTGAGCTTTTTCACTGATCTCTTTTTGGGACAGCCCAAAAATGGTTTCTCTCTCTTGATGTAGCAAAAACTAGAACTTGAAAAGACATAGCTACGACTTTTGTCAGTCAGTATAGTTACAATGTCCAACTGGACATAACTACCCGAGAGCTCAAAATGACTCGACAGGAGAACCAGGAGTCTTTTGTTAATTTTCTAACTCGATAGAGGGGTAAGGCCGCCAACATGACAAACCGGCCATCTGAGAAAGAGCAAGTGAGGATAGTAGTAAAGAATCTGTAACCCCCCTAAAACGCTATCTGATCACACAGCAGCTCTCCATATTCGAGCAGTTGTTTGATGCTGGGGTTCAGATAGAAGATTCAATTCAATCTGGGGATATTGAAAAATTTGAGCCTAGCCAAAAACCAAGGAGGACATTCTCCGTAACCAACCAAAACCAGACTGCTGCCACAAACCTCGTGTCTCGCTCAAACGAGATAAACTTGCTAAACCCATCCTCTTTCGCTCAGCCATCCAATAATACCCAACAGTTAGACAATAGCCAACAGCAAAGGCCGAGAAGGGTCTTCACTCCCCTCAACATTTCTTTATCCAATGCCCTGAGTCGACTAGTTGAGAAAGGGCTTATCAAGCCATTGGATCCCTTGCCTATACCTGATCTCATACCGTTGAGGTTTAATGCTTCTCAATACTGTGCCTTCCACCAACGTCATAGACACCTAACTGATAAGTGCTTAAGGCTCCGACATGAGATCCAGAACCTTATCGACAACAAGGTGATCCTGCCACCATCTGCCACCCTAAATTCGAATGTCACGACTAACCCACTACCAAATCATGCTAGGCAGGCTGGGGTAAATTACATGTCTCTAGGGAAATCAGAGGACTTGAGCCAATATATTTGTCCAACATACCCGCCACGTCCTCATGTTTCAGTTACTGAAAAGCAGCAGTTTATTCATTAATTATGATCGAAAATGGCTGGGATGTCATAGAGGAGTGGAATGATAATGGCTGGGAAGGATATCAGGTAGCAATTCAAGAGGAGGAGCATAACGAGAAAGATGACTGGCCATTGGACTATCCAGCCTGGCCCTATGGGTTTGGGCCACGTGCTTGATGGCATCACTCTTTCCCAACTTTTTGAGGAGGAGATATATGTTGATGAGATGCAGTCCTATTGGTTGGTAAGGGTTGTGCAGAAATCAGACGGAATAGAGTGGACCGATTTCTGGGCCGCTCGGGAACAACAGGTGGACTTTATCAAATAGGACATATGGGAAGAAGTCGATAATACATGGGCTATTAAAGATGATGAAGAGAGAAGAGGAAGAATAGCAATTGGTGATTTAGGCAATTTGTGGGCATTTGAAATCCCTCTGCTTGTGAACGAGGTACGACAGACCAGCGACACAATAATGGGATTATGGGATCTCGAGGAGGGGATAGAACATCTGACCAGAAGTGGGCGGCATTTCAAGCCAGCCCAGTTGGAAAAGGGGCAACTAAGTGAAAAAGGGAAGAAAAAAGAACATAAAGAAGATGATGATGTAGTGCTGAAGCAGTTAAAGAAGACGCAAGCCAATATCAGCATTTGGGGGCTACTGATGGCCTTGCATAAACATAGACAAACTGTGCTAAAGGTTTTGAATAAAGCCAGCGTTTCGATAGATGCCACCCCGGAGCAACTGATTGGACTTATTTTTTCGGCAGTAGAACGAAAAATCATTTCTTTTTTCGATAAAGATTTGTCAGTAGAGGAAAGGAATCACAACAAACCACAGTATATTACTGTTAAGTGCCTGGACAAATGGGTCCCTGCGACTCTTATTGATAATGGGTTTATATTAAATGTATGTCCGCTCAGAACAGCACTATGTTTAGGATTAAAGACGGAGCACTTCATACCGACCAATCAAGGAGTTCATGCTTATGACAACACAAGGAGGGACGTACTGGAACTGGTGTCATTTGCGATATCAGTAGAGCCCTTGGAAACGTGGATCGAGTTTCATATACTAGACGTATCGGCGTCTTTGAACTTGTTATTGGGTAGACCTTGGTTGCGTGACCTAAGTGTCCAGGCTGTACCATCGACTCTCCATCAGAAACTAAAACTAATAAAAAATGAGGTAGTTATGACTATTCATGGAGAAGACATCATTCATCCCCCAAGAGGAGGAGAGGGCTCAACTATGTTGGAAGTACAGCATGGTGAGGTGATGTATCGCTCAGTGGCTTCCAGTTTGATGAAACCCAGGCTATACAGATGTTATTGAATGCGGAGAAAGTGTACATCAACCTGCGGGCTGTCACAATGATGAGAAAAATGTCCTTTTTTCCTTGTATGGGATTAGGACATAAGCAACAGGGAATTCCAGAATCCATTCAGGTATTGCCGACTTCGCACCATTTTGGTCTTGGGTTTGAGCCAATAGAAGAAGATTTGGAAGGGCCTAAGAAGGGACGGAAGGCCCATTATTCTGGAACGCTCAATGCGCATTTTGTCAAAGAAGGGGAAGATTTCCCATACTGTGGCTTTCTAGAGCCATGGATCGACGAGGAAACCAATCAAAAACTTCCAGGGTTGGAGATCTTTTTCAACCATCAGTTGTTTGATACAGAAGGGGAAGAGGCAGCTAAAAGGGAAAAGGAAGAAAAGAAGGTCCAAGAGGAAGATTGGGCTGACAAGCTTGATGGTATCGATATGGGAGTGCTGTTTAACGAGAAGATGGCTCAGTTGCATGTAACTGAACAAGACTGTTTCATGATGGGTTTCAGCACACTAGTAGACTGCACCAAGCTCATCGTCAATGCGGCTGCAAAGGAAGTGAAGAATTGGACCATCGAGTCTTGTAATATGCAGGTTGTCTATCCTGAGTCCAAGTTTTAGTCAGAGTCTGTAGTCGATGGCACGTCTATTGATGCTCCTCTCCCTGCTTTTACTGTCGAGTTTGTAATTCCCTCTGCTTTTAACGAAATGAACAAAATTTTTGATTACTCTGCTTTATTTGATTTATTTCATAAGCTTTTCGATAATTTTGAGTTCGACGGGGATATTCCTGAAAAAATAAAATTTTTAATAAAAAGAGAAGAAGAAATGCATGCCCAGTCTATAATTGAAGAAATTTTGTCAATAAATTTAGGTAATGAGAATAATTTGCAAAATGTTCAAATTGGTTCTTCTTTCTCCTTAGTTGAACAAGAATAATTAATAACTTTATTAAAAGAATTCAAGGATGTATTCGCATGGTTTTACGAGAATATGCCCGGAATTGATCCTAACATCGTCCAACACCATATCTCCTTATATCCTGATTCCAAACCAGTCAAACAAAAATTAAGATGAATTCGGCCAGAATGAGCTTTGAAGATCAAAGAAGAAGTTGCTAAACAGATTAATGTAGGATTTCTCATGATAACTGAGTATCCGAAATGAGTAGCCAACATTGTGCCGATTTTAAAAAAGGACGGACGTATCTGAGTCTGCGTGAATTTTTGGGACCTCAACAAAGCTAGCCTGAAAGATGATTTTTTACTACCACATATCGACGTCTTAGTAGATAGTACAGCGGGGCACGCCTTGCTGTCATTTATTGATGGCTTCTCTAGGTACAACTAGATTTTCATGGATCTCGAGGACAGAGAAAAGACGACTTTCACTACACTATGGGAGACCTATTGTTATCGTATAATGCCGTTTGGTTTAAAGAATGTAGGGATAACCTATCAGAGGGCTTCCACTACTTTACTGCATGACATGATGCATAAGGAGGTCGAAGTGTATGTGGATGATATGATAGTCAAGTTCAAGGATCGTGATGGCCACATCACAGCACTGCGAAAGTTCTTTGAAAGGATTAAAAAATATAAGATGCGGCTCAATCCACAAAAATGTGCCTTTGGAGTTACTGCTAGAAAGATGCTCGGGTTTATGATCACGCAACGACGCATTGAAGTTGATCCTTCAAAGATTAAAGTAATTTTGGAAATGCCTCCTCCGAACACCGAGCGAGAAGTCAGGGGCTTTCTGGCTAAAATATAGTTTATCAGTTGATTCATCGTAAAACTGACAACTACCTGTGAGCCGCTCTTTCGTCTGCTAAAGAAAGGAGTCAAGTTTGAATGGGATAAAAAATTCCAAGATGCCTTTGATGCCGTATGACAGTACCTACAAAATTCACCTGTTCTAGCTCCTCCCGAACCTAATAGGCCATTGATCCTCTATTTGTCAGTGACTGATTCAGCTACGGGATGTATGCTAGCGCAATAGGGTGAAATTGAAATCGAAAAGGCTGTTTACTACTTAAGCAAGAAGATGACAAGGTCATAAGTACGATACACACCACTAGAAAAGACATGCTTGGCCTTGGTGTGGGCCTCCTAAAAATTGAGGCATTACATGCTGTCTTTCATAGTAAATATCATTTCCCGGATGGACCCGTTGAAGTACCTATTTGAAAATCCAGCATTGACAGGAAGGTTGGCTCGGTGGTTGTTGTTGTTATTAGAATTTGACCTCAGATACGTCACCCGAAAGCCAGTCAAGGGTAGAGCAGTGGCAGAATTTCTGGACGATCAATCAGTTGAAGGGGGTGAGGACACAGAGTTCTAGTTTTTTGACGAATAGTTGATGAAAGTCAGGGATGACAAGTGAATTCTATATTTTGATGGCGCATCCAATCAATATGACTATGGAATAGGAGTCCTTCTTGTCACTCCCGACGAATCCCACGTTCTTTTGTCTCTAAAGCTCAATTTTGAAGTTACCAACAATTAGATTGAATATGAAGCATGTTTAGCTGGATTGGAGGCAGCCTTAGAATTAGGGAAAAGAAAGCTGGAAGTCATCGGAGATTCAGCATTGGTGGTTTCACATGCAGGAGGAGAATGGAAGGTTAGGGACTTAACCTTGATTATCTATCATCAAGAACTAGAGAAGTTAAATCCGTGCTTCGAATTAGTAATCTTTACCCATGTGCCAAGACTACAGAATAAGTTTGCTGACGCACTGGCCACCCTAGCATCCATGACTAACATACCACTCGGAGTCCAAATGAGGCATATGATAATTGAACAGAAAAGAAAATCGGCATATGAGACGACGACTGCAATCGAAGAAAGCACTGACGACCTTCCATGGTATTTTGATATTCGAAATTTCATGGAGAACGGAGAATACCCCAAGTTGGCCACCCTGTTCCAGTTTTCTAATGAACAGCTGATGAAAGTTAGGGATGACAAGTGGATTCTATATTTTGATGGCGCATCCAATCAATATGACTATGGAATAGGAGTCCTTTTTGTCACTCCCGACGAATCCCACGTTCTTTTGTCTCTAAAGCTCAATTTTGAAGTTACCAATAATCAGGCTGAATATGAAGCATGTTTAGCTGGATTGGAGGCAGCCTTAAAATTAGGAGAAAGAAAGTTGGAAGTCATCGGAGATTCAGCATTGGTGGTTTCACATGCAAGAGGAGAATGGAAGGTCAGGGACTTAACCTTGATTCTGTATCATCAAGAACTAGAGAAGTTAATACCGTGCTTCGAATCAGTAATCTTTACCTATGTGCCAAGGCTATAGAATAAGTTTGCTAACACACTGGCCACCCTAGTATCCATGATTGACATACCACTCGGAGTCCAAATGAGGCCTATGATAATTGAACAGAAAAGAAAATCGGCATACGAGACGACGACCGCAATCGAAGAAAGCACTGACGACCTTCCATGGTATTTTGATATTCGAAATTTCATGGAGAACGGAGAATACCTCAAGTTTGCCAGCAAAAAGGATAAAAGGGCAATACGACGATTATCTGCACAGTTTATAATTTACGATGGAAGACTATACAAATGAGGGTATTCTGGCGTCAATAAACTATGCATCAACAATGAAGCAGGTCAAGAACTGATGAAAAAAATCCATGCGGGAGTTTGTGGGCCACACATGAGTGGAAATATGTTAGCCAAAAAGATCTTGCGACAAGGGCACTTTTGGATGATAATGGAGACAGACTTCATACAGTTCATGTGGAGGTGCCACAAATGTCAGATTCACGCAAATCTCATACACGTTCCTCCATCTCAGTTCTTTAACCTGACGTCACCATGGCCCTTCTTAATATGAGGCATTGATGTGATTGGTAAGATAACACCAAAGGCGTCAAATGGGCATGAGTTCATCTTAGTGGCCATTGACTACTTTACCAAGTGGGTGAAAGCAGCCTCCTACTCAATATTGAAAGCCTCTCATATTGTTAAGTTCATTAAGCAAAACATCCTTTATCGGTACGGGGTCCCCCATGAGGTCACCTCAGATAATGGCTAGCATTTTTAAGGAGAGGTCTTGAAACTTTTCGAAGAATACCGGATAGTAGCCCACAAGTTCTCACCATATCGGTCGTAGACCAACAAAGCGATTGAGGCAACAAACAAGAACATCAAGAAAATCCTTCAAAAGACGATCAACTCACATAAGGATTGGCCAGAGCATCTACCATTTGCACTTTAGAGATACAAAACATCAATCAGAACTTCAATAGGAGCTACGCTATACTCTTTAGTGTACGGGATGGAAGCCATGCTTCCTATCGAGGTGAAAATCCATTCACTAAGAGTAGTGGCCGAAGCAAGTATTTCAGAAGCAGAATGGCAAAGGAACCAGATGGAAGAGTTGCTCTTATTTGATGAAAGAAGGCTGCAGGTTCTGTTTCATGTACAAGGATACCAAGGAGGATAGCTCGAGCGTTCAATAAGAAGGTCAAGACCCGGGACCTTAGAGAAGGAGATTTGGTTCTTAAGGAAATCAAAGCTCCTATCTTTGACCCGAGAGGCAAGTTTAAGCCAAATTGGTCCGGACCGTTTCTCATCAAAACCATCATGACTGGTGGTGCAGTCATTATTATAGATTTGGATGGCAATGTGTTCTTCACTCCAGTTAACCTCGATCAACTCAAGAAGTACTATTTTTGAGGTAAAAATAAAGAGAAAATAAAAGCTTGCTAGTTGAAAATCAAAAAGGTAACTCAGGCAAAAGTTAGAGCAGCCCGCAAGGCCGAAAACCCGAAAGGGCGACCTTGGCAAAAGTTAGGGCATCACAAAAGAGAGTGCCAATACCCGAGAATAAACTGAGCCTGAACTACGTTATGGCCTGATTTTATTTTTTTGGGATACGTAGGCAGCTTCTTTTAAGAAGTCCTGCCATATTCTTCGTTTTTAACCATCTTTGGATCTGAGCAAGACCAATGCAAATTAATTTTAAAAATTTTAATAATAAAAATTTTGGATAAATTTGAACCATCTTAAACATAAAGTGGGAGTTTTTCATTATTTTAATCAGAGTTACAAAGTCTTGAAAATAAAGAAAAGGCACGCAAGTCCCAAACTCTACAAAATAAAGATGAAAGCTATGAAAATTTTAAAACAAAGCAGGAGGCCTCAAATCTTTCTTCTCTTTGTTACCTGTTTCCCTTCTTGCTTGTCCTTCTTCTCCCTATCCTGCAGTAGCCATGTCTTGTACTCAGTAGAAAGCTCTGGACATTGCAGCTCCTGCATTTTCATATGTGAACGAGAAGGCCAAGCATCCTAATACAGTGTTAGAAATGGGGTCCGTAGTATAGATGAAAATAAACAACCTCAAATACTGGGAAAGATGATCTGACTGCGACCAAATTGCTGCATAATCCTATGAGGGTAATAGAAAGTAGGCTGACACAAACCAACTAGCAAGACACTAAGATGATCCATGATGGTCAGAGTCATGGCATGGATCCCCCACTAGGGGTATTACCAAGTAATATCTGGGCGAGTCAAGGATGAGAGATACTGTCACCAGGCTACTTCAGTGGTGCATATCTGATAATAGGGGCGGTAAAGAAAAGCTGCAGCACTGTGTCTATCAGTAGGTGATTTTTGTACTAGATTTACCTTCTCCATTAGCCAGATCTATAGTAAAAAGTTAGAACAGTGAGAGCAGAGCTTCGCAGTATGACACAAGTCTGATAAAGAGAAATGTTTGAATGTACTTGAAGGAGCAAGGGGTTGCTAGCAAAAGTAGTGGTCTCACCACGATGAACAGCATCTAGGCCCAGCAACGTCTCGATTAGGACAAGTGGTACGAAGTCCTGCCCCATCCACATCTGGCCAGCAATGTCAACTAATGCACAGCTAACCCGCCCATCAGAAGAGACAAGAAGATACTGGGTAAGGAGACAGAAGCAAAGAGTATAACGTCACCGCAGCTGAAAGTCGAGGTCACTAAGGTCACTGGTAGGACAGAATCTGTCAATGATCCAGGGTATGCCAAGACAGTCATCCTGTGTCAGAAGAGAGGCATTCATCCTAGATAGACCACAAAGCTGTATCACCTGTTAACGAGTCGAAAGAAAGAAAGTGGGAACCACAACGAAACTTCATGCAGCTAAGTCCAAAATGACAGTAAACTCCTCCACATGGGTCAGAGCTCTTCAAGGCCAAACTAAAAGACGTGAGACTGCGGATCCCACAGTTGTGCAGTAGCCGTCAGTAAAGATCTGTTAATCCTCATGGTTCTCAGTGAGAAAAGAGCATTAAGGCCAAATGGGGAGAAGTTTAAACGTTCGATATGGGAGAATGCCTCAACCCATGCAGAAAGGGAAGAAGCCATTTGAGTCGGAGTAACAGAAAATGGGGCCTCTGGGGCTGTATTTATAAGGCAAAAAAAGGCAAAAATCAAAATTCTGGCAAAAGGTACATTTAATGTGGCGACCACCACCTTGGAGTTGGCGACCGCCAACGCCGCCACTTCCAAGGAGACTGACATGGCAGTTGCTATTTATAACCCGGCGATGTTATGTTATGGTGACCGCCATGTTTGAACATGGCGGGTGTGTGTCAGTTTGCAGTTTGTGTGATCTATATAAATTGTGGCATCTAAATTATGCATCCAAGACAGTTTGAGCAGCAAATAAAGAAAAATCATGCAATAGATAAACATGTAAAGTAATAAATGATGTGAAGGCCCAAAATGCATCAAAAGTGGTAGAATGTATCAAAATGTACCCAGGACACCAGGCCTAATAAAATAGTAAACTGGGGCACGCAGGCCCATAAAGGGAAAAAGTAACTGGGGAGGGGGGCTCTCTCTCTCAGGAACGTCTCTGGCGGAACCAGCGGGAAGAAGAACCGGCCTCGTCCGAGCTATCATCCTCAAAGAGCCGGTCAAAGTCATCACCGTCTCACTACTGGAGGAGGAGGACATGACCCTAGATCTGCTCCTAACAGAAGAGATGGATCCCCGGGAACGAGCTCTAGAGGAAGCCGCACGGGACCCACGGCCTTGAGCCGGAGCAGGAGCAGGAGGCCGAGTAGGAGCCTGGGGTGGAGCAGCAGCAACCACATGTGGCTGTCAAAAGAGACAAAAGGTAAGAAAGCAAAATGGAACAAAATTGAGTCCAAAAAGAAAGACACTCACTGGTAGAGGGATGAAAGGAACCCTAGCTGCACGCAGAGCAGCATCCTGCTGGCGAATCAGAGCAGCATCTTGCTCACTACCAGCATAAGGCGATCCAACCAAGCCTGATCCGCCTGTCAAAAAGAATAAAGAACTAAGCAGTCTAAATAGAGGAAAAAGTAGAAAGGAAAGCAATGAGGAAAAGAACGAACCTGAGCATATACTGGCCAGAACTCCGAAACTAGGGGAACCAAAATAGGGATATCGAAGGGATACCCAGCAACGATGGTCGGCACAGTCCAGGGTATCTCGACAGCTCCAACTCCAGCTCCCCCAGCATCAACAGCTGCACCAACAGCAGCTCCCTCATCTTCTTGCTAGAGTTGGTATACTGAAAACTATATTTTTAGTATTTAATTTTATTTTAATAAAATTAATTTTTTATATTATGAGAATCTTTATGAGCAATGTATGTATATCATATATTTGATATGCATGAATGTCCAATATTCTGTATAGTATTTAATCTGGTGTGTAGAGTACGATTTGCACACAGAAGATCAGATTTTAGGTTCTTGTAGAATATAAGTTTTATGTTAACAGTTTAGATGGAAATGAACATACCATCGGTACGACTGTAGTACAGAGCTTTAGTAAGCTTGTCTTGGTTACGGAGAACATATAATAGCGTCGTCTATTGTTCCGACTCTCTGTGCTAGTACACTTTGTGTGTATTGAACGGAACATTTCGGATAATTAATTTTGTACTGATTATATAAATTACTTTACACCCTAAATTTA
This sequence comes from Heliamphora exappendiculata, assembly GCA_034768845.1. Classification (NCBI taxonomy): domain Eukaryota; kingdom Viridiplantae; phylum Streptophyta; class Magnoliopsida; order Ericales; family Sarraceniaceae; genus Heliamphora; species Heliamphora exappendiculata. The sequence continues at coordinate 6,977 of JAOTRH010437489.1, read as the reverse complement.
TTATGAATAGTGCTTATACTCTTAATCCTGAAATAATTATTGATTTGCGTACATTTAATATTCGTTATTTTGATTCATTAGAGGGTGCGATCTTATATGGGTCTATATTCCTGGTGAGTTGAATAGCGGTATTATTTATATGGCAAATATTAATTGTTGACGGAATCCATGTCTCGAAGATTGAGATTGATGACACCTCCTTAAGGATGCTTATAAGTTCCTACAGGTAGATTTAATTATTCGGTGGTCAAATAAGTTAAGCGAAAAAGCTTAAGAAATATCAAGATGCTAGTTAAATTAAATTGCCTGTAATTAAATTTAATTGGCGAGTATCAGAAATCTTAACATAGGGAGAAATTGTAAGCATTTAATAACAGGAGCTCAATGTAAGAATATCTTGAGATTATAGGACAGAGTGTAATTATAGTTCTTTAGTGGTGTGAACTTTAATTCAATATTTTATGAACATTGTAGAAACCGCTGCATGTCTTTCCATAATTGCAGAAACCTCTAGTAGGTGCTTGTGTTCCATTAGAAGTGTAACTCATAATTACTCACCAGATCTCTACTGTTGCCCTACATATATGCGGGTAGGCTGAACCAGTTTTTGATGATTTTATATCATTATTATTATGATATTATTTTTGTTTTTCAAGAATTAAATATATCGGAGTTCTGCCGGTACGAGTTCTCGGAGGATTGTAACCCACACTACGTTTGAGGATCGCGTAAGGGAATTCAGTAGAAGATCTGACTAGAGTTTCAACTCGGAATCAAGTCATAGTTGAAGATTAGATCGACAAGAGGTATTCATCTAAATTAACTTTGGTTGCATGGGTTTTATTTTGATCGTTTTTCGTCAAAAGTTTTATCTGGAACCCGTTTCGGCGTTTGGTAGTCCAACTAATTTTTTATTGAAAATCGTTTTCAAAAACAATGATCTTGGCAGTATTGCTTTCAACAAATTGGTATCAGAGCCGTTTTATTTTTTGTTAACGGTTATCAGGGTCAAGTAATTTTAGAACTGTTGTTAACTTTATTTCACAGGCGTTCTAATCCCGATTTTATAATCATCATTTTTTTTCATATTTGATTGAATGGTTTGAATGAATGGTGATTATATTTTTTTTAATCACGGGAGTTGACCGTGATAGAACGAATGTGAGGCTTCGGGGCATAGAATCGATGCAATAGCTAACTTTATATTTTTAAATATCTATTTAGATTATTTAAGAACAGGTTGAACATGTCCAAGAATACAAAGAACGGAGGCGGCACCAGTGGTAGTTCGAATTTTTATGGGCCGCAGATCGCGGTAATTTTTAATGGTTTTAAACGGTTTTTTTGGGTGAATTTTTCTACAGTATTTATCTATAGAAAATAGCATAACAAATAAGTCAAAAACAGTAAAAAAAAATCACCAAAACAGCCCTGTTCCTGCGGTGGTTTGGCAGCGATTTTTATGATTTTAAGGCTATTTTTGGGAGTATTTTTTGAAATTTTTTAAAGTATAAAATAGTAGTAAAATATACCATAAAATACTGTCAAAAACTAGAAAAAAACTGGGCCAGACAATGCATTAAAAAAGAAAAAAAATAGTAGCATTTTTTTCTTGCGACAGCGGCGCTACAGCAGCAGCTTTCAGGCAGTTTTCCAACAGTTTTTGGGCTATTTTCGAGTAGGATTTTTTTTTAAAAATAGTTCTTTTCAATAGGTTTCTTGTGATATAAAGTACGCCAAAAACAAAGTTCGGATGAGGCCGGAACGGCCTCGGGAAGTTGGCGGTAAAAGGCAGCGGCGCTGGTGAGTGACGGCAGTCTGTTTCAGGTGGTTTTTTGGCGGTTTTTCGAGGAGATCTTTTCATATAAAAATATTACTTTTTGAGAGCTTTTTTTTGATATAAAGTATGTCAAAAACCGAGTGCGGGAAGAGGTTCAAAAAGCCTCGGGAAGTTGGCGGCGCAGTGTTGTGGCGAGCAACAGTATTTTTGAGGTTCGGGCCATTTTTTCGGCCATTTTTGAGCTATTTTCAGTAGATTTTTTGACAAAAAAACTTCATATTTTGAAAGCTTTTCAACGATATAAAGCTCATCAAAACTGGAGTTCGGATGAGGCGGCACAAGCCGCCTGAAGGCGGCGGCGAGGCGGCAGTAACAGTGGCTGGTGGTGGTTCGACAACTTTCTCTCTCCCTAGGCTGATTTGATGTATATTCTGATATATATAAGATTGATACGATACATATTGATATATCAGATAGTATCAAGAAGTTCTAATGCAAACTAGACACAAGAAGCGGATCCATAATAGAATTATTGCAGCTTATCTCTTAACAAGAGACTAAAATTCTTTAGCGTTTTAGATGGATCATAAAATCGGGATATTTATATTTATCTTGCATTTAATTCTTTATTAACTGCGTGGATGGTATTTATTAGTTTTATTTATCTGGTTAATTTAATTAATTCGAATATTCGTTTTTAATTAAAATATTTTGTAATGAAAAATAAAAGAATTTTTTTAATTAATTAATTTTATTTAAATGAAAATTTTAGAATTTTTATTTTTTACAAAAGATCACGTTTAAGATGATTTTTTTAAATCGGATATCTTGTAAAAACGTGAAAATTAATTTTGAATTTTAAATTAATTAAATAAAAAAATATTTAATTGAAATAAATTATTATTTTTCAAAGAATATGAAACGGAAAATAAAATAAATAAATGCCTTTAATCACTACCTTAGCTGAAAAACTAAAAAAAAATTGTGCATTTATTAAATTTTATTTGTTACGCATTTAAACACGAAAAGAGAGTTTGATAAATCAGAATCTTTGGAATCGTCTACACGAAAAGATGTTTGATTTTTTTTGATCGTGTGGCTTTCGAAATTAATAAATTTATTTTAATTAAATAGATTTTTATAATCCTAAAAAATATTTTAAAAATCTAAGTGGGAGAAGAAATTTATTCACAAATAAATTCCGCGGTCTCCATCACCAATTTGTAGGCGATGCAATTAAATCATGCGTGTTAGCAGTATGGCCTTCCTCCCCATCGAACAGATTAATTGCGGTATCGCCAGTATAAATCTCCTTTAGGGATAATTCTGAATAATTGTTAATGCGGATCACTTCTCCATCTGAAGAATTCATTGTGAAGCGATAAATTTAGAATTAGGTGATAGTTAACACTTAGCTGTATGTAATAGTATCTTCTACATCTGAGTCACTGCTATTATATACTGGACCGAAACTATGTCTGCTATTTAATTTTATTTGGCATGGTCAGTTGTCTAGATAGTAAAATTAAAAAGAATTGGCCTGTCTAATCTGATGAAGAATTGTAGACGTCCACCCATCGTGGCATGCTATTCTTAGGTTACCAGGCTACTGGCGAATTAATTTTAAAATGGTAGAGGAAATCAAATTAAAATGAATTTAAAGTTTTACTCATCATAATTAACGGTTTTATTTAATTATGTGATTTTCAAGATTAAAATGGATTTCAACCCACTCGCTTCAATACTCAAAGAAAATAAACTTACGGGACCAAATTTTGTTGACTGAAAATATAATTTGGATATAGTTTTAACTATAATTGGTATTCTTTTAATACCAGAAAATGTGTTTGTTTTTGAAAAAAGTTCTTTCTCTAGGCCGAAAGGCATGAAGAAGAAAAATGTTCAGAAATAGGGAGACACAATTTCTAGGGTAGTTAGTAGGCCACGAACTGGTGTGAAAAAGCCAAAAGATAGATATTTTCACTGCAACCAGACTCAACACTGAAAAAATTTATGTCAAGTATTTCTCAGAAGGCAGAACAAACAGGATAATTTCTGTTCACTGGTTGTGAAAACATGTTTAGCGGTGTTATCTACAGGTACCTGGTGTATAGATACGGGAGCCACTAATCATGTCTACAATTTATTGCAGGGGTTCCAAAAAATTCGACAACTTAGTAATGGAAAAATTTACCTGCATATGGGTAATAAAACAAAGGTAACAGCAGTTGCAGTAGGAGATATCACTCTTAGTTTTGGTAGAAATCGAGTTTTAATATTGATAGATTGTCTTTTTATACCTACCATTAGAAGGAACTTAGTTTTCGCTTCTAAATTAGCTAAAAATAGATATTTGGTTTATTTTAATAACTTTGTGGTTATTAAGGATAATAAATGGGTTATCTATTTTGGTACATTGGTGGATGATCTTCATATTATTACTCTAATCTCTCTTACATTGTAACTGATTGAAACGAATAATACATCTATATTACCATATAAGAGCAAGTTTCTTTCTTTAATGAACCAAAAGTTTCTTTGGCACTTACGCTTGGGTCATATTAATCTAAAAAGGATAAACAGACTAATAGCAGATGGACCTTTGAGTTCATTAGAAGTGGAGGCACTTTCAGTCTGTGAATCTTGCTTAGAGGGTAAGATGACCAAGAGACCCTTTTTATCCAAAGACTATAGAGCTAAAGAACCGTTGGAGATGGTTCATTCTGATGTGTGTGGTACTATAACAATTTGGGCTAGAGGTGGCTTTGAGTACTTCATCAGTTTTATTGATGACTACTTAAGGTATGGATACATTTACCTGATGCACCGTAAGTCTGAATACTTTAAAAAATTTAAAGAATTTAAGGCGGAGGCAGAGAAGCATCTGGGTAAAAGTATCAAATTACTACGATCCGATCGTGGTGAGAATATCTCTTGGGAGAGTTTAAGGGCTATTTATCATCAGAGAAGATTACATCCCAATTGACTGCACCTGACACTCCACAGCAGAATGGTGTAGCAGAAAGAACGAATATGACTTTTATGGATATGGTAAGATCCATGATGAGTTATTCAAGTTTACCCGATTCGTTTTTGAGTATCCCAAGGGAACGAATAGTGGTTTGTTTTATAACCCTAAGGATCAAAAAGTCATTGTTAGCACCAATGCCCGATTCTTGGAAGAGAATTATATTATGGATCACAGGCCCAATAGCAAAATTATTTTGAAAGAATTGAGAGGAAATACCAGTAGAACGGAAGATGAACCACAAGTCACTAATATTTTATTATCTCGTCGCAGTGGGAGGATTATCGAGACAGGTGTAAATCAAGAACATGGTGCTAATGCACAGGGTTCAGATTCTGCACAGCCTGTTACTGCTAATACACAGACACAGGTAGTGCCTCGTCGTAATGGGAGGATTGTTCATCAACCTGACCGGTATATGTTCTTGGGAGAGTCTTTTGATAAGATTCTGATAGAATTAGATACCGAGTCCTATAACGATAATGAAGCACTACAAGGCAAAGATGCAGATCTTTGGTAAAGGGCTATAAATTCAGAGATGAAATCTATGTATTCCAATCAGGTCTGAGAACTTGTAGAACTACCTGAAGGGATAAAACTCATTGGATGCAAGTGAATCTACAAGAAAAAGAGAGGAGCAGACAGAATGGTTAAAACCTTTAAAGTTAGGCTTATTGCTAAAGAGTTCACTCAGAAAGAAGGGATCGACTATGAGAAAATATTTTCGCCGGTAGCTATGCTTAAGTCTATCTGGATTCTCTTATCTATTGCCGCATATTTTGATTACGAAATCTATCAAATGGACGTCAAGATAGCTTTTCCTAATGGAAGTCTTAACGACTGTATCTATATGATACAACCAGACGGATTCATTGCAAATAGCCAGGAGCACATGTTATGCAAGCTTAAGAGATCTATTTATGGACTTAAGCAGGGATCGAGGTCTTGGAATACTCGATTTGATCAAGTTATAAAGTCATATGGTTTTGATCAAAGTCCGGATGAATCCTGTGTGTACAAGAAGCGTGACGGAAGCGTGACGGAACGTGGTGATCTTCCTAGTACTTTCTGTAGACAATATCTTGCTCATCCAAAATGATGTGGGGGCATTATCTATGGTTAAAATATGGTTATCTGGGCAGTTCGATATGAAGGACTTGGAAGAAGCCAGTCACATCCTTGGGATCAAGCTTGTGTGAGATCAAAAATAAAAGATGTTGGGCTTATCACAAGCAAAGTATATCGATGATATCCTTGCTCGTTTTAGCATGCAAGATTCCAAGAAAATATTTCTCTCTTTCAGGAATGGAATCACTCTATCCAAGAATCAGTGTTCTAGGACACTTGATGAGATAGAGAGGATAAAGGCAATTCCTTATGCTTCGACAGTAGGAAGTCTCGTGTATGCTATGCTTTGCACTAGACCCAAAATTTGCTTTACTGTTGGCATGGTTAGCAGATATCAGTCAAATCTAGTGCAGGAGTATTGGACTACGGTAAAGAATATATAATCAAGTACTTGAAAAGGACAAAATTATATGTTAGTTTAACAGGCAGACATTCTAGTACCTTTAGGGTACACAGACTCAGATTTCCAGTCAGACATAGAGCTTACATTAGAAGACAACCTTGTAGATCATTTACAAAGAGCTTATTGGCTATGACTTTTGATAGTCATGTAGAGGGCATGGGAGTAAGATGTACAGCAATATGGTTTTGAGTATAAATGAGAGATTTTTAGTGGTGGTATACTAAAAATCATATTTTTAATATTTAATTTAATTTTAATAAAATTAATTTTTTATTTTATGAGAATTTTTATGAGCAATGTTTATATATCATATCTTTGATATGCATGAATGTCCAATATTCTGTATAGTATTTAATCTGGTGTGTAGAGTACGATTTGCACACAGAAGATCAGATTTTAAGTTCTTGCAGAATAAAAGTTTTATGTTCACAGTTTAGATAGAAATTGACATACAATCGGTACGACTGTAGCACAGAGTTTTAGTAGGCCTGTCTTGATTATAGGGAATAGATAATAGCGTCGTCTATTGTTCCGACTCTCTATACTAGTACACTTTGTATGTATTGAATGGGACATTTGGGGTAATTAATTTTGTACTGACTATATAAATTAATTCACACCCCAAAGTTATTATGAAT
>JAOTRH010437459.1:17509-33902 GCA_034768845.1 Heliamphora exappendiculata | reverse complement strand
GAAGACTCAAGCACATAAGCAACAGGGGATTTCATTTTATTAGCAGTGGGAATGACAGTCATTACATTCATCTTGAATAGACCATTGGTCACATAACCTTTTTCCACATACATCCCTGCCTTAGACAGCGTAACTCTGTCTGCCTCAAAGACCATCTGAAACCCATGCTTACTCAATAGAGACTCAGATATCAGATTCTTTTGAATATCTGGCACATAAAGCACATTATTCAATGTCAGCTCTTTTCCAGATGTCACCTTAAGGATCACCTGGCCTTGTCCCAACACATATGAGGTAGCTAAATTTCTCATATACAGCTTCTGACCATGGGTCACCATATCAATGGTGTTAAACATCTGTCTGTCATAGCAGACATGGAGAGTGGCCCCTGTGTATATCCACCATTCTTGTGGATTGGAGTCTACTAAATTTACCTCAGATACCACGGCCGAGAGATCAATATTTGAGACACCCTCAGTTGCCTCTCCCATATGAGCTTGAGCTTAGAAATTCTTCGGCTTCTTGCACTCTGAAGCACAATGCCCAAACTTGTCACAGTTAAAGAATTTTCCTTAGAATTTCTCCTTCTGCTTCTTTGCAATATGACCTCTTGGTCCTAGTTTGACTTTCTCGTCAAACCTTATGTTGGCATGCCTGTCATGAGCACTCTTCTTTGCTCTTGAAGAGTTTTTAACTTCCATCACATTGGCCATGTTGGAGTTGGACCTGACACTCTTGCTCCTTGCTCACTTTTCTTCCTCAACATTCTTCTTGAAGAATAGAGCCTCCAAAGTCGTCTTTTTGTTCTTGAACATTAGACAACTCTTGAATTCCTTCCATGTTTCAGAAAGTTTGTGGATAACTGTAGCCACTAGAAATGCTTCACTGAAGAACATCCCTTCTGCTTTGATCTCATTGATCAAAGTCTGAAGCTCTCAGACTTGTACCGTCACAGGTTTTGAGTCCTTCATCACATAATCAAGTAACCGGCCCACTATGAACTTCTTAGAATTGGCACCCTTAATTTTGTATTTTCGATCTAAGGACTTCCACAGTTCCTTAGTAGTCTTTGCCTCATTGAACACAGAGTACAATAAGTCATCTAGAGCATTCAGAACATAGTTCTTGCATAGATAATCGAAATTATTCCAATTATCAACAACTATCAGTTTTTGAGTGTCTGCATCCTCATCAGCAACTGGAGCTTCCTCAGTCAGGCATCTGGCTAGATTTAAAGTGGTAAGGTAGAACACCATCTTTTGTTGCCATCTCTTAAAGTCAACTCTTCCAAACTTTCCTGGCTTGTTCACATGAGACAAAGAAATAGTTGGAACACCAGGCATAGGAGTGATTTGCTTTTCAGGAGCAGCTTTCTTTCAGGAGCACCTTATTTTTCGGTCGACATGTTTTCTGAAATAAGATCAATTCATATATTAGATCTTTACAATGTCGATACTAAGAATATATTAACAATCTAAACTTAATTCCTCCAAACATAGTCCATCATGTGGCAGGGTTCTAGGGGGTGCGCCCCCTAGTGGGGGTTCTAGGGGGCCTGTCCCCTAGCAGGGTTCGTAGGGGCAGCGCCCCTAGGTGGGAGTTTGAGGGCAGTGCCCTCAGTGGGGATCAGCCACGCACGGCTGCCTATGGCCTTAGCTGATCAGACTCCCACCTAGGGGTCAATACAAACTGAGAAATGAGTCGACACAAAAGAATCAAAAGGTTCAACGCAAATAGCAACCAGTGAATGTGTCGACATAAACTGAGAGAGGTGTCGACACAAAAGAACCGAGAGTTCCAAATAGAGGTAGGTGTCGACACAAAGAAAGAGAGGTGTCGACACAAAAGAACCGAGAGTTCAACCAGAGAAATGTGTCGACACAAACTGAGAAAGGTGTCGACACAAAAGAATCGAGAGTTCTGCTCAACACCAACAGGAAGGTTAGGGTCGACACCATCAGAAAAGGGGTCAACACAAGACAAAAGGGTCGACACAAACAAGAAAGGTGTCGACACAAACGGACGAAAATGTCAAAAGTGTCGACACTAAAGAAAAGGTGTCGACACAACCGACCAGATTTCTCATAGATTAGGAAATCGACTGGAATATGATGGAAAGAAAATCACAATCTGGATTGATCTGAACATATTGTCTTGAGCAATATAATATTTCCCATATTCTAACGAATATCTAGAATGCATAATCCGTACATACTCACAGAAAAGTTAGAAGCATAAACATGCATTTTTTGGAGAAGAAAAATAAGATCCAAATCGAGCAGATTTTTAAAACTGAATCATTCTTAAGCTCGCTGGAGGACAATCTCATTCTTAAGATTTGTAGAAGAAATCCAACGCCATAATAAAAATATACATGCTCGGTGATCCAGAAAATACATCTTTATAACTTTTAACAATTACAATAAACTGAAATTACAAAAAAATAAAACAACAGAAATAATAGGAATGGAATCTGCAAACCGAGTCCTGTAATCGTAGTTTCCTTAAGAATGATTCACCGCCTACCGAGGGTGTTGTAGGTTTTCCATTGGCGTCACTCTCCCAAGATAAAACGGCTACACGATCGTTGGAGCACCACCAAGGATCGGCTACGAACGTACTCCATCTGTCTTTCTCTCTCTTACAGCTTGCAATATAATCTCAGAATTGTATCTCTCCTTTCCCTATCTCTTTTCCTCTGCTACTGAAAACTGAATGGGCTGACAACATATATAGACATTCCATCATGGAGGGGGTTACAGGAGAATCAATAACCATGAATGGTATTAATTTTCAGGATTCAATTGCCAATTGAATGGCTGATTCAATTGCCAATTGAATGGCTAATTCAATTGCAATTGAATTCTGGAATTCAATGGCCAATGAATTCACAAAATTTCAACACTCAGATCACCATAAAAATCCATATCTGAGAGCATAAGCGAGAAACCATGGAACCATCTAAACTATGTGAATAATATGAGTGAAAGTACAGACCTCAAAACAAAACACCCATTTGCATGGTATACTAGAAGAAGAAGCTCCATTAACACACATAAACTAACACCAACCGTCAATGATACCCTCAAATGAGGTTGAACCCACTCGTAAGCCAAGAGGCTAACATCAATCTGCACGTAACACTAAAAACATGGTCCATAGAGCTGTCCTTCCTTATTACTGCATTGCAATCACCATGAGAGAGCCTTGGGGAGAGCTTTCTCTAGAGAGAGAAGCTCTCCCCTTTGAGTTCCCTTTTCCATTTCCCTTCATTCATTTTAGAACCAAGGATTTGATCCTAAGTCCACCCTCTTTACGAGGGACACACACCTCCTCCCACGCAACTTTAGCCCCAGAGGACTTCATATCAGGACCACTTCACAAGAAAGGCCGAAGTAAACTCTCAACCTCACAAAACACTTTCTTAGGGAGGATAAACAAAGAGGACCAATAAACATACATAGAGAAGAGAATAGAGCCAATCAACTGAACACGACCAGCGTAAGAAAGAAACTTACTAGTCCACACCTGAATCCTACTAGCAATCCTATCAATGAGAGACTTGCAATCCCGATAAGCAAGCTTGGTAATAACAAGGGGAACCGCTAAGTCCCTAACAGGAAGGGAGCCCTCACGAGAACCAAGAACCTCCAAAATCTCATTCTTCAAGACACTGTCAACCCCAGAGAAAAAAACATTTCTTTTTGGGGACTAGGGGAGAGACCAGATAGTCTTTGGAAATCATCCAGGACCTTCTGAATAACTCTAACGAAGGTAACCTCAGCCTTAGAGAAGATCATAAGGTCATCAGCAAAGAAGAGATGAACAATCTTGTTCTTACCACACCGCCAGTGGTAGTTAAAAGGAGCCTCTTGTGTGTGCTTCTCAAACAACCCAGCCAACACTTTCATAGCCATAACAAAGAGATAGGAGGATAAGGAGTCCCCTTGTCGAAGACCTTTTTTTTTGTGGGTAATTAACTATAACATTGAAAGAATGAAAAATGAAAAAAAATACAAGGAGCATACCCCAGGCTTTACAATCACCAGCCATAAACACAAAACCAAAAGCATAAAAAAAGGACACCATAGTCAAAGAGATCATAGACAATAAGGAGACCACAATTGCCGCCCGATAATTTTGAACAAAAAATAATGGGGTAGGAAATAAGGGCAAAACTGCAGCAGCAGGGCCCAGCTAGACCATTAAGCTCACCATTGATACTAACGGAGAAGCTAGGGGACGTCATACACTCCTTGATCCAAATAACCATTATCTCCGGGAACCCCATACTCCTAAGAACCTCAATCATAAAGTCTCAACAAACATTATCATAAACTTTCATGATATCAACTTTAGGAGCACACCTTGGGCCACGTCATTGCTTATGATAATCCCTCATGAGCTCTTGTGATAGGAAAATATTATCCGTAATCCTCTGCCCCTTAACAAAAGCTGATTGAGCAGGAGAAATAATCTCAGCCAGAGAGTCCTTAATCCTATTAGCAATGATTTTAGAAATGCATTTGTAGATAGTGTTGCAACAGGAAATAGGCCTATACGAAAAAAAAAGGTTAACAACATTCTGACTATGTATGATTTTGGTGCGATTGTAGGTGCGATTGTGGGCGCGATCCACCTTGTGCCCTAGATCCACTCTTCCGCGATGAATAGATTAGGCCCAGGGAAGTCCTCTCCTGTTACATCCGTGAATGTATTCGATTCAGAACAGGCAAAATCCCCTGCTCGTAACTTTGGCCCGTCTTCTCTAAGAGGGCTAGGTTCTCCGCCGAAGTTGAGTGCGATTTTCTCCAAAGCTAACAAAGTGCATTCGGTACTTTCGAATGTGGATGATATGATCGAGGCCAAAGTGCAAAGTGTCTAGAAGGGGCTGAAGTCGTTCACCACCGAAATGTAAGAAGCCCTAAAAGCTCGTATGTTATGGCTGAAGGGGCTTAGTCCAACTAAAGTTCCTCCTCCAACCATTCGAGTAAGAGATGAAGCTTCTCAGCCGATTGTAAACGTCATTGCAGATACTAAGGAAGAGGAAGACATTGACCATGATGAGTTGTTGCTACGGGTGACGCAAGTCGACAAGGGTTTGGCGGAAGCAAAAATTGATTGTATCAAGGAGGGCCGTAGTTAGTGTGATGTTGTAGGGGGCCCTGAGAATGATTTTATCTCGCCTAGAGAAGTGGCTCACTGACAGTACGGGTGGACATCTAATGAAAATGGAGATTCTGTTTGGGACCCAGACTTCTTGCGTCCGACGCGAGGTCGTGGGGGCCGACCTATGCTTCATGATAGGGGTGGTGGGAGATTCGGGGGAAGGCATGATTTCAGAGCCTCCCAGAGGTCGTGGGCTTCGGTTGTTGTGGAAGGCACTAACCGCAAGGATGTAGAGGAACCCAGTGATATTTCTGCACGAAAAGTGTTTGACACTATGCCTCAGTCAACGTCTGGGACATCTCCGATTACTAACCGCAGTTCCAGGGCCTCTCTGGAGTTCGTGGAGCTTGACCAGTCTCAGCCTGGTGAGGTAACTATTTGAAGTGCCTTTGTTGATGATAAAACTTGGGAGGATTGCCTTGTGGGCTATTTTCTTGACTCGGCCTTACCTTTCGGCCTTGTGAGAGCCACATCTAGAACCCTATGGAATCAAGATGGCCTGGTGGATGTTCTGGGCAATGCTAGTGGTTTTTTCCTCTTCAAATTTAAGAGTGTGGATGCTATGAATTCAGTTATGGAAAGGGGTCCCTGGCACTTCTCGGATAAGTTGATTATCCTACAACATTGGAAGAAACGCTTCGCGTTTGCTAAAGAAGCGATTTTAAAAATACCTATTTGGGTTAAATTACACGATCTACCTCTTGAATTTTGGAACCCACATTGCTTAAGCAGCATCACCAGTGTTCTATGAGTTCCATTGTATTTGGATAAAGCTACGGACTTCAAGCAAAGGATTTCTTTTGGTCGGGTTTGTGTTGAAATGGCCACAACCAAGTTTCTTTTACATTCCATCTCTGTTAAGTGCGAGGGATAGACTGTTCTCATTGGTGCGGAATACCAAGGCCTTCCGGCAATCTATGATCACTGTAAGGCTTTTGGGCATGACATTAAGCGCTGCAAGTTTTATAAACTTGCGGAAATGCCCACGGAATGAACTCGTGTAAGTAAGGGAAAAGGGGTTGATTTTGCAAAAGGTACTCCCCAGAATGGAGAGCCGGTAGTGGACTTTCCCTCTTCATCTAACCTCATTCGTTGTGAAGCTCTCCCCAGGCAAGGACAGGGGGCTATGGTGGTTGCTCAACCTCTATCACTGAAGCAATCTGTTGATGATATCTCTACTCAGCATGAGAAGCAGGTCGACCCCCCATTGAAAGTAACTCCTCAGGCCAACAAAGGTAGTGGGACTGCAAGCATTGTTGGTCGGTCACCTCTCACCCGCAGCAAATCATCATTGGAGATGGAATCGATCATTCTCGTGGGACAGGGTACTGAAATGGAACCCCTTACTCCCTTGGATGAGCTGGATAGTGCACAGGAGCAGGCCCCACCTTCCCCCAAGGACTCAGGGTCAAAGAAGAAGACGAGTGGCAAGAAGAAGAAGAAAAGGTTACTCACCTAAACCCTTTTTATATGTCTGTTACTTCTTGGAATATTCGGGGTTTGAATAATACCTTTAAACAAAATGAATTGAAATATTTTGTTAGGTCTTCTCAGGCCAAATTAATTGCTTTAAATGAAATTAGGATTAAAAAAGATAAGGCTAGTTCTATTTTTGAAAAAACCTTCCCTACCTGGGATTTTGCAAATAATTATTACTTTGGTCTTTTGGGTCGCATTTGAGTGTGTTGGGATCCTGTTTTTGTAAACTTTCACGCTACTAATTTTGGGGACCAATGGATCCATGGGAAGGCCTCTTTTTTGGAAGATAAAACCAATTTTTGGATTACCTTTGTGTATGGGCTGAATACTCATGTGGAGAGGGTTAGTCTATGGCATAAAATTGTTTCCCTCGCATCTGGCCTAACAAGCTCCCCCTGGTTGGTTTTGGGCGACTTTAATGCTAATCGGTATCCTAATGAGCGCATTGATGGGCGTGGTAGATGGCTGGCTCATATGGATGATTCAATAAGTGTCTCTATGAGGCCAAATTAGATGACCTTAGGTACATTGATATCCAGTTCACTTGGTTTAACAATTAATAGGGTGAGAGTTTTATCAAGTCTAAGATTGATCGAGCCCTTGTTAATGAGGCTTGGATCACTTCTATAGGTCAATCTAGTGCTTTCTTTGAACCCCCTGGTGTCTTGGACCATGCTCGTATTGATATTGTTAGTGATGTTGGTCGTGTTAAGTTTAGAAAGCCATTTAAGTATTTTGATTTCTGGGCTAAGAGCCCAAAATTCTTCCCTTTAGTTAAGGATGTTTAGGGCACTTCTATTGCTGGGTCGGATATGTATAGGGCCTATCAGAAGTTGAAGTTGCTAAAAGCTCACCTTAAAAATCTTAATAAGGATTCGTATTGCGACATATCTAATCGTGTAGCCAACATAGGGCTATCCTTGAGGACCTCCAACGTCAGTTTGATTTGACCCCTAAGGACATAAACTTGTACGATAAGGAGAGGGAGGCTTTTAAATATTTTGTTGATCTTGTCCTGGCTGAGGAAAGTTTTCTCAAACAAAAATCCAGAATTCAATAGCTTAACCTAGGGGATCAAAACTCCAAGTTTTTTCTTTAAATCTGTCAACTTTCAACGCAGCAGGTCACGTATTTCCTCTCTTTTAGGAGAGGATGGGGTGGTTCTCACTGACAAAAACCATATCTCTGAGCACATTATTGGCTACTACCAAGGTCTGCTTGGCACGGAGTCTAGTGTTGATAGGATTGGTAGCAGGGATTTAGATGGGCTTACCACTAAGAGGTTATCTCCTCAAAGTGTTGCTAGTATGATGAGAGATGTCTCTCAGGAAGAGATTCGTGTTACCATGTGGTCCCTTAAAGCGAACAAAGCCCCTGGTTCGGATGGTTACTCAGCTGGTTTTTTCAAAGATGCCTGGGACGTTGTGGGTCAGGATGTCACTAAGGCGATTAAAAGTTTCTTTGATTCTGGTTATATCTTTCGGGAGATTAATTCTACCCTTGTCACTTTGATCCCTAAAGTCCCTAACCCTTCTTCCATTATGGAGTATAGGCCTATTTTCTATTGCAACACTATTTACAAATGCATTTCTAAAATCATTGCTAATAGGATCAAGAACTCTTTGGCTGAGATTATTTCTCTTGCCCAATCATCTTTTGTTAAGGGGCGAAGGATTGCGGACAATATATATACATATATATATATATATATATATATATATATATATGGATAATTAATTGCAACATAAAAGAAAAGAAAATGATACAAACTTACAAGGGGCAAACCCCAGGCCTTACAAGCACCACCCATAAGCAAGCCAAAAGCAACAAAAAAGAGGCTTTCGGCTAAGCCAAACCCAAAATAAATACTACCATAGGCAAGGAGAAACCATATTTGCCGTCCCCATAATTTTGAAAGAAAATAAAGGAAAAAGAAATTAGGCAGAAACTTACATAACAAAAAATCCTATACAATTAAACAGTGAGGCACAAAACAAGCTTCAACATTGAAACAACAAAACCCAACTAACCATTGCAGCCAAGGACCGCTACAAGAAAACAAACCAATTGCTGGCCATAATCAATACCCAAACCGTGATCAGGTTATAAAAGCAGGGGAAATCATCCAGGGATAAAAAACCACTGAACGAAGGGAAGCATTGCCATCAAAGAGAAGGCAAAAAATTGCCCCACCAAATTAATGCAGTAACCACCTGAACTGGGCCACCCCAGAGACCAAAATAGAATACACATATACAAGCAAGACCCAACAACACACCCACCCACACACGTACATAGTCCCTTACAAGGCCAGAAGGGGAAGGTTAAAACAAAGATTCCAAAAGAAAACAAAACAAAAGCAGCAATATGGCAACCAGAGAGAAGGAAACCACAAAAAAGGAAACCAACAGCTATGAACATCCCTCACAGCTAGGCAACAAAAAATAGACAACCAGGGAGATGTACAAATTACAAAATAGGAAAACAAAGAGTCGGCAGCGATTATAGATCTTAAACTGGCAAAAACAACTGGCTTTGACCTCCTGGAATGGACTAAGGTCCGGCCAGAAAGCAAAATCAGGAACGGCTACTGCAAGTCATCTAGCTGTTAATCGGGATTTTTTCTGGCGAGGGGCAATCCACACACTGGACCTGGACAAAAGTTAGCAATAAGTTAAAACCAAGAAACCATTCAAGCACCCAGACAACCAAAGAGAAACCAATTAAAAGAAACTCTGCTCTCCAAGAAATGGGGAGTAAAACTCGCAAAGTGTATAACTCAATCTCCAAATAAATAGGAACAAATCTCAAAAAAGCCCACCCGAGGACTTCAGGGAAAGACCACCTGAGGACTTCACAAAAAAGCCCCACCAACCTTTCCAAGAGCCCACAGTTACAAAGAAACCAATACACCTAAATAGAGAAGGGACAACTAAATAAGAGATGGTCATGAGATTCTAAGCAACCTGAGCATAAAATATACTAAAAATCACCAGACATGCCAAACATATGGAGTCTATCCCCCCCGTACTTAGTCTATCTCTAACAGCAAGCCACAGGATAAAACTAATCACAGGGATATGGTATTTAAACCAGACAAGAGAATACCAAGAGGGTCTAGGCTTATGAACCCAAATAGCATCCCAAAGCGAGCCAATTGAAAATTTACCCCCACGCAGAGTCCATCTAATGTTATCTAGCCTAGAAGCATCTGGAGTAAACCTAACCTCACGAGTCATCTCAATCAAATCAATGGAGACAGCAGAAGGCCATTTCGAAGTGGCCCCATCAACCACCTTAGAAACTTTATCCAGCCGATTCATACTAGCATCATATACAATTCTTGGCCCTTTTTCCTCCAAAATGGGACCCCAAGGATGCTAAGGGTTAAGCCACAAGAAAGTGTCTGCCCCATTAGCAACTTCATACATAGTAAAAGGCTTAATCAAACACCTGAGTTAAAAGTAGTTTGCTCCAACACTAGGAAGCCGATTGGGGGATCTTAGCCGACCAAAAAGATTCGCCTCTGAGGACACTTGACTTAATCCGCATACACCAAAGGGAGATATCCCCATCCATAAGAAGAAACCAGACATGCTTAGCAACAGCAGCTTTATTCCACAAGACCAATGATTTAAGCCCCAAGCCACCTTCACGCTTTGGAGCACAAATCTCTTCCCACGAAACTTTAGCCCCAAAAGATTTCAAATCCGAGCCACTCCAAAGGAAGGCCCGCATAAGATTCTCAACTTCCTGCAAAACCTTCTTGGCGAGGATGAATAAAGAAGACCAGTAGACCTGCATAGAGAAAAGAATGGAGCTAATAAGCTGCAGCCTACCGGCATAAGAGAGGAGCTTGTTGATCCAGACATGACTATACTTAGCTATCCTATCAATCAGGGGTTTACACTCTTTATAGGCTAATTTAGTGGTAATCAACGGAACCCCCAAATAACAAACAGGAAGAGATCCTTCTCTAAGACCAAGGATGCTTAGAATAATAGACTTCACACCCTCCTCTACACCCAAGAAGTAAATATTGCTCTTAGGAGGGCTAGGAGACAGGCCAGACAGACGCTGGAATTCATCTAAGACAAACCACACAACTCTCACTGACGGAGCATCACCCCTCGTAAAAATCACAAGGTCGTCCGTAAAACAAAGATGAACAATCTTATCCTTCTGACATCTCCAATGGTAGTTAAAGGCCATCTCTTACGTATACTTAGTAAACAAACCATAAAGGACTTCCATAGCCATAACAAAAAGATAAGGGGATAAGGGGTCCCCTTGCCTGAGACCTTTCTTGCCAGGAAAAAAACCATTCAAGTCATCATTAATACTAATAGAGTAGCTAGGGGTCATCATGCATTCCCGAATCTAACCCACTATATATTATGATTATAATGATCCTCAAGGGCTTCATTGATAGAGCTGTTATATGGTCTATGAAGTGCTCATTTCCTCAACTGCCTAGGTAGGTTGGCTAGGGTGTGGAGGTGGGTTTGATGGTGGTTTTGGTTAGGGGCTGGCCTTCTGATTTCGAGCTGAGGTTTCCTTGGGGCTGGCTCTCCTCATACGCCTTAGTGTCGTGGTTTGAGAACCAGCTTTCTTCGACCTCCTAAGCCGCCAGGGTTGTGACGTCTTCTCAGCTATATTATAGTTCTTTTTAGGCTTTAGAGGAGTTTTAGGGAGCCATGTATTGCCGTTTGTTTAGGCCTTCTTATCGTCCTTTCGTTGTGAGTTCAGTGTCTATCTTTTCCTCCTTCCACTCCAGGAGAGCATTCCCTTCGCACTCAGGCGAACGTTGCTTATCTGGGATGCTGTGCTAACTCTGGTAAGTCATGGGTTCAGTTGTTACATTCGGATGTTGGTGCTTCCTAATGATGGTTGTCTTAATTGAGGTCAGCCTCCCCTATAAGTCAACAAAAAGTTATGGGCAGAACAGTACCAGAGAGTCTGGCTAAGAGGAAACCTAGGCTATCCCAAAGGAATCTCTATCACCGGATCCAGACGAAGCAGACCCTTAGCTAAGCCCACTCAACGAAGCAAAAGGCCTCAAAAACCAATCGAATTAGGAGGTCAGAGAGAACTGAATCACAAACCACGGCGCTTAGGCACATGAGATAGGACAGCCCTGAGGGAAACCTTAGCTCAAAAACAGAAAGGCCAGCACCAAACCAAAACCGCCATCGGGCCCATTCCCGCACCCAAGCCAACGTAACCTAAGCAGATGAGTAAAAGAGAACCTCCCAAGGTAGATACAACTCTCACAATGGGCAACCCCGAGAGCCATCCTAATCATAATTAACCTTAATAACACCAAAGCCTGCTCCGCTTAGATAACAAAGAGGTTGGTTGGCCAAATTAGCAACCAAGCAAGCTGGAATCCTACCAAACATCCCGCGAAACAAAAATTTAGTGGGACGGACCCGCATTGCTTCACATCCCAACAGTACAGGTGCCAAGTGCACCACGAGATTGGAGAGGTGGATCCATTCCACTAAATTATATCAAGCATACAAAACCCCTTGCCCAGCCCTAAAACAGTTGAGACTTGATCAACAATACTCACAGCGTTCCCAACTTTCCAAACCGTGTGATCCACCCCTATAAAAAAAATAGGTCCCAAAAATAGCTTTATACTAAAACCGGTTGGAGTAGATCACCAAAGTCAAACGTTTTGGGGTTTTCATTTGGAGTATTTTAGGTTAGAGTTTTTTTGGTCTTGCATCTTAAAGATCCATTGTGTTTCCCTCTAAGCTAGACAGAGAAAGCTTTTCCCGAACTTTCGTGGCGATTTTGATGTGGGAACGAACCTCTAAAATGGAGTGATTTTCATATTGAGAATTTTTGATGTGGGTTGTGCTACAGATTTAGTACAACAGGGCCATGTTCTTTTGCTGAAGGTTGCTTTTGATTTCTGAAAATCCATGCGCATCGGGTTTGGCATGAGATGTTTGGGACGACGAAGTTGGCTTCCCACGCACGCTCATGTGTTTGGGATTGCTTTCTTTGTTTTCCTGACGTGACTTGTCATGAAGTGCAGCTGGTATGGTGGTGGAATATAGTTGGAATTGTATTTGCAGGTTGCGCATAGCGCCAAGTGGCCACAATTTTATTAGAATTTCGATTTATCAAGCAATTTAAGTTGATTTGTGAATCCCGCTTGTTTTTCTTTTCTCGTTGGTTTCTTTTTGGTGGGACCCGCGGTTTGTGTTATTTAAGTTATGCAAGAAAAGTGTATGTACTTCTTGCTTGGGGCAGCTTGTGTTCTATGAAGTCTTATGTGGGTCCTACGGTTACAGCTTTATAGATGTTCGCAATTATGCTCGGCTGGAGTTTAACTCCCGGATGATGTGGGGAAGTGGGACCCACTGTGAGTAGTGGATTTTATTGGTTTGAGTGGCTTTTGAAGTGGGGCCCACGGATTTAATGCTTCAAATGCTAGTGGCATGTGGGGTCCCAATGATCTGATGGTGGGAAATTATTTGGTGAACATTATGCTGCATAGTGCGTTGAACACAAGCTATAATTACCAACGTTTTTTTTACCGGCTTGTTGTATCAATAGAAAATTGATGTGTTATTATGATGAGCAAGAGCAGGTGTTAGCCTTGTGTATTAGTTAGTAATTCAGTGGTGGACTAATTGGTGGCTCCGCCACCTTGATGATTATTTTGGTAAGTTAAATTGTAATGAAGGGCAAATAGTTGTTTCGTGGGCCCCTTTTTGTCCTAGTAGGTTTCTATATGGGTACTTTTGAATTAAGGTCCCTTTGGACGACTCCTTAGTACTTTCGGTTGGAAGTTCATTTTGGTTATTTTTTTGCTCAAGTTTTCTTATCTCCTATCCTCTCCCCCCTTGTCTTCAGAGAGTGTGTTGCCTATTGAGGAGCAGAGGTTGTTTTAGTTTGGATGAGGATATTTCTACACTTCTAGCTGGTTACCTATGGTGGGGGTCTTTCGGTGGTTGTTTGAGTGGGGTTCTGGCTAATAGTTTTTTTTTGTTTGGATCCGATGGTAGAGTTTCCTTTGAGATGGCCTAGGTTCTCTTAGCCAGATTCTCTAGGGCTGTTCTGCCTATCACTTATTGCTGACTTATAAGGGCCTCCCCCCGCTTATGTTTGGCGACCCTTTGCACAGGGTAGGTTGGTAATTTGTTTTGGCAGTATTTGAGCTAGAGTTTCTGGGGCTGATCTATCGTTGCTTCTTTTGGCTGGCTAGAGCCCATCTACCTCTGGTCCTTTGCTCATCAACCTCTAATGGTTTTCTTTCGGTTGTCCTTTGGACTTATGTTTTTCTCCTTGGTGATTTTGTTGTCAGAGTATTTATTTTGCTGGGGTATATTCTCTCAGCTTATAGAGGATCTTTTGTATGACTTTTGAGGAGCGTATGTCTTCTCCTGCCTGAGGTTTGGAGCTTTCGAGGAATCGAGCTTTAGCAGGATATATGTGTCTATTGGTGTTGGACGATCAGTTCTTTTGCTGGATTGGTTTTGTCCTCTTTTTTATGTCTTTTCCCATCCATGCGGGTTGTGTGTGGAATATACTATGTTAGATAGTTTCTCCCGTTGCCATGCGGGGGTTATGTGGTTCATGATGTTAATGTTGTTTCTTGTTATGTTGGTAAAAGATGTAACTACATGGGGTATGCCCCTTGAAATCATGTACTCTTTTTTATTTTCTTTTATGTTACAATTAATTACCCAAACAAAATTGCCATCGCCTACCCAATAGTATGAGACCCGCATGCATGGGAACAACATCACGAAGTACTTCATCCTTGTACTTTCCAATTGAGAGCGAAACTAACACTTGCTTGTTAACCTTGATCTCCCCACATTCATTTAACCGCTACAACTTATACGGCCTAGGAAGTTTCAAGAGAGGTAAATTTAACTTTTCAACTAAAGTAGTGCCAGCCACATTAGTACAACATCCCCCATCAATGATCATACTACAAACCTTGTTACTGATGTGGCATCTAGTATGAAAAATGTTCTCCCTTTCTTGTTCAATATCATCCTTTTTGACTTGGGCACTTAAAGGACGCCTAGCCACAAGTGACTCACCCTCTACCGGATACTCCACATCATCATCACAAGCGACCTCAGGTTGTGGCATTTGTTCTTCCTCGCTCACACTTTCAATTTTTACCTCTCCATCAGCACGTGCAATCATGGTCCTTTTATTTGGACACTGTGAAGCTATGCGACCTACGCCCCAACAACAGAAACATATAATGTCACGAATACGAGTTTGAGGTTCGGTTTTACCTTTAGTGGAGCTGGAAACTTTATCTCACTTCTTGGGTGGTTCGATTTTGGACTACACAACAGCCCCATTTTCTTTCTTCCAATCAGATCTACATGAAGTAGATGAGCCTAGAATTTGAAGTGAACGAGCCCCTTTCCCTTTAAGTTGTCGTTCCACCTTTATTGCCATATGCACCATGTCCTCCAACTCTACGTAGTGTTGTAATTCTACTATGTTGGCAATATCTCGGTTTAGCCCATTCAAAAATCTTGCCATGGTAGCTTCTCCGTCTTTTTCGATGTTAACCCGAATCATGGCTATCTCCATCTTTTTGTAGTAATCATCTACGCTCCGATAACCTTGAGTAAGGCATTATAACTTTTGATATAAATCTCTATAGTAGTGACTTGGAACAAATTGCTTCTTCACGATTTCCTTCATCTCCTCCAATGTCTCAATAGGCCTCTCATGATTTCTCCTTCTATTCATCACAAGTTGATCCCATCATATAACAGCATAATTGGTAAATTCAATGACGGTGAGTTTTACCTTTTTCTCCTCAAAGTAATTGTGGCACTCAAAAATCAACTCAACCTTCTTTTCCCATTCCAAGTATGCGCCAGGATCATTCTTCCCTTGGAACGATGAAATCTTCATCTTGATGCTTCCTAGATTTCCTTCAACTCCATCTCGCAAACTGGGATCTCGTTAAAAATATAGACCATGCCTTCTACTCTTAGTACAACCCTACTGACTCTGTTCAAAGGACATTGATCCTCTTCATCGTTGAATTCAACCTTCTAGTCATCATCAGAAGCACGCTCATCTTGCCTTCTTTGGTTTCATTCTTCACGCCATGTAGCAATAACAGCGTCTTGCCTATCCATCCGATCTCAGATTTCATAAAACACCACGTTCATGCGTTTAAATTGTTGCTGTATAGCCTACAACATGAGTGGCTCTCTTCGCTCGTATGAACCTTCAGGCCTGGAAGACATTTATTTGAAAGTAAAGAAACAAACAAATGTTAGAAATAATTTTTCACACACTTCCTTTCGTGTTTGCACTCAAATAAGGTAACTCCACTCGTGTATGCACTCTTTTGGCTTTTTCCCGATAATAAGCTCACCCACTCTTGCCTTTTACCGCTCTTGTTTCCCTTATAAGTTCTTTAAGAACTAATTAAACTTCAACTAAGGAACAACTTGTATTGTCCCAACTAGTAATAGATCCAATAAACAAAAGGGAATAAAAGTGCCATGAAAAATACGAACGATAATTACCCAAAAAAAATATGAATGTTGGGGAGAAGAAAAGACAAACGAAAAATACCAACGATGAAATACGAAATGATGATATATGAAATAATGAAGTGCTTGAATTTCAAATGATGATATACGCAACAAACTGGAAAATAAGATTCACTATATTAGCCACATAAAATACTTGAATATCTATTATAAAAAATAACTTATTCTCTCTCTCTTTG